>JAQFYH010000128.1:0-16217 GCA_034694405.1 Scolopendrellopsis subnuda
TAATCTATTATTCCCCCACCTCCAAATCTCGTGGGAATACGGAGGGGGGGGGGACCAATGCCGCGGAAATAAATTATGGAAATTAATATTATCAATCACGGGTCGGAAAATACGGCCAAGAAATGGCGTGAACGTAGGACGGTTCATCTGATCTTAGCAACTGGAAGCTCTCCCAGGTTTAATAAACCGTACTATGTACGAAATTACTCGTATATATTTGCGTACGACGTAGCTACGTAAAATTAAGTCATGCTATTCCGTGTTTGTCGTTTAAAAACAGGGTCGCATGCTTGTGATGGTGCCCTTTCCAAAACACCTTGCATCCATTCCATGTCGTAAATGGATCAAGAGTCTATCGTAAGATCTGCGCCCGTATTTACGAAGTCCAATTCCGTGCACGGAACGGTATAGTAGAACTCGAAAACTTGCTACAACGGGGTTCAAACCTTGGACTGCAAGCCTATAGATGCTGGGATCATGAAGTTAAACTATTTTCAATATGTGTAACAAGTAATATAATTCTTATTTTATACCCGATGTTAGATACGAAGTCAACGAAGTGCCTTAGCCACATATATGACGGTACGGTTTTCCCCGTATAACCTGCGCACGCATCATTCTCTTTGGCTTGAAAACGTAGGTTTATGGTAATGAGAAAAGTTGTCTCTGCGCACTCGCGGTAATAGCAGCTTCGCGCCTGGAGATTTGAAGTCGCTAGAGACAGATTATATAAAATTAGAATAATACAAAACACAGGATACTGTCTGGTATGCCAAGCATAATATTATAGGCGTTAATAAAAACTCTATAGGGTTTGATGGAATTTTTGTTTTGCAAAACATCTCAAAAATTTCACAAGTGGGCTGCAGTTTTCTTTGTCGAGTTATGTGACATTTTGTTTCGTCAAATGGAAGTCGAAAACCGTAAGTTACACCTTTTCTGTGGTTCCGAAAATTTAAGAACGGATTCCATGACTATGTGTCACAGACTATACGACTGAACCAAGTTGATGCCCTCGCTTGAAACAATACAGTACAGTACGTAATAATATTTGATAAAATGGTCCGTCATCCCATAACTAAATCAAACTTCGTAAGCTGCAGAAGTCAATAAAGAAAAGTTGAAATTTTACATTCGGTTCATCGACCTAGCTACGTATTATGACAAAAGGACGCTTTGCACCCAAGTATACCTATACGAGGTCGAGCAGAACCAACTATTAGGCTACTGAAGCTCAACTCTAGTGTTCCTCAAAAGAACTAACTTATACGGAGTAAGCAAGAGGTTGGTGATGCTGATACATCGATCGTCGTGATCGATGTATCAGCAACATCAACTCATCAAGAAAAATCCTTTCACATTATCAATAAATACTGTTGATTAACTTACTGAAAAATTATCTTGAATCTTAATCGTCGGGACAAGTGGACCAGTTGCAAGAGGGATTGGTACAACAGCAAACAATGCATAAACGATCCGATAAACGTTAGTACCTCGGTACATTCTTCGATTTAAGCTGGGTTTTCACCAAGTCCGGTCGTGCGGTCCGGTGTTGCGTATTCCGCTCTGATTGGTCGGAACTCCGACTTTCCCATTATGTGATAGCTCACCGCAACACCGCTCCGCACTACCGGACTCGGTGAAAACCCACCCTTAGTTTCCATTTAGTCTGGTTGCGTTGCGTTGGCCAATCACACACTGGGAACGTCGGGGTTCGGAACCAATCAGAGCGGTAAACGCAACACAAACGGACTCAATGAAAACCCAGTCGAAAAAGAGTGCTTTACCTTTTCTTCCCTGGTGATGGTGATTCCGCCCTGGGCTCCGCTATCGCGCGGTTGCATCTCCAAGACGGTCCTGAAGAGTCGATCGGCCTGGGCAGCCAGAAATCCAATTTCGGCGTTGGGATGCAGCCCGTACAAGTAGGGATTTTCTGGCGGCAATTGATCGTCCACGTACTGGTGGTAACCCGCGTAATCCAGATTGGGTGGCGAGGAGAATCCCACAGCCAATTGCAACTCGCCTTCCAACTGTAATAAAACCATATCTAAGTCGGGATTTCCTTCATCGCAAACATTCTATAAAACAGTCGCTCTGTTTGTGCCGCTTGAAGAGGATGTAGACTTTACAGCTTTTACGTGTTGACTCAATTTTCACGCACTCAAAAGCGAAATATTGTGTGGTTTTTCAGTGGGCACCTACACACGACAGCTTTTGTCGCACTTTCACTGAAAAAACGTCTGGTCAAAACCAGTTCAGGGCGTAACGTGGATTTATTTTAAATTTCATTAAAACTTAACACCAGTAAAACGCTTAAAATAATCGATATTTTCGATAGTTATCGATACTTCATGTCAGTGTAATGTTTCAATTTATACAGGGTATAAAGAGAAACTCTCGTGTGTTGATATTTTTAATAGCTCTTTTTCTGGAAGCTTCGATTTTTTTTCATCCGTAATTACGCCCCTCTGGCTTTGACCAGACGATCAAAAATACTGCGGCGCAAAGTTCTATCTACCTGCACATTACTTGACGAAAAGCAAGAAGTGCAATCTAAGCTTGTGTTTCACTTGCAAAAAGTATTTCAAAAAGTGTGAATAAAAGTCTGTGTAGATGCCTTTAGATTTTCTGCCTTCTTGAAAAATACTCGGAAAATATTTTTCAAAAGTTGCTAACCTGCTCTTGTTTGAGATACTCTTCCAGATAGGTTTTACACAAACGCCTGTCCCAGTCGTCGGTGATGTGACCTCCGTACATGATCTCCCCGAACAGGTATCGCAGATCCTCCCACGGGACTCGAGGACTCACCTCCAGGTAATTGTACAGAACGTGAGCGCTGATGGTCAAATCACCTATAAAAAGCACGTGTTTTATTCATTGTATCAACAGTCGATAGATACAGCAACTCAAGATCGTTCGTCGATCGAAACTGGTAGTTAGGGAAACTCCCGCTACGTGACAAACAGAGCCGTGCAATGAGCCATAGACAAATATCTGGTATCTTTTATCTATGATTGTCACTATCAGCTGGCACGCATAGAGAAAAATTAACAGATCTCGAGCGTTCTGCACTTCTCCTTGACAAGCAGCGCCACCGCGCGGCATAGAAAATTACTAACTTCGACCGTCGCTGGTTCCAATACAGAGTTGCTAACTCTTGTGTATCTATCGACTGTTGGTTGTACGATGCTTTATTGGATATGCATGTAAACGTAATTCGTTAGAAGTAACTTTCACTTTTAAAAAACTTTACATACCAACTTTTCAGGGTAAACTAAAGGCATGTACACACGAGAAATTTTTCATCACAATTTTGTCACTCTTTTGTGTCGCACTTTTACGAAAAAAGCAGACGATCAAAAAATACTATACGTCGCACATTGGTGGACCATTATTGATCAAAATCAAAAAGTGCGACACAAAAGTTTGACGATGTTCAGCAATCTAGAAACTTGTGCTTTTCTTGCAAAAAGGTTTACACAAAAGTGTTTAAAAAATTTGATGAAAATTTTTCGTGTACGTACGCGCCTTTAGAGTGTGTAATTGCATTGATTTGAATTGTGTGAATGTGTAAGTATATCATGGAGAGATGCGACAGGTTGTAAATAACTCTTCTTACGTGGTATCTGATGGAGCAACTGTTTATTTTATTTATACAGTTACCGGTGTATTTTATAGTGCATGTTACGGTACTCGTGCAAATATGTTTTCTTTCTAAATGTAGAAAGCTAATTCTAGAAAGTACTAAAGCAGTGGATTACAAAACTTGCCTACAATAAGAGTTATCTGTAAATTTTCAAAACTTGTTTGGTATCGACAACATGTTTCACTCTGTGCACTCCGTGCAATATTACCCTGCGTATCGGAGTATTACGTTACTTTACTGTAAAGTTAATACGTTATAGCTAATACTAGGATATGTATTGCTAAAAGAATAGATAACAAGTATCTAAAATAACTGTATATAAATATAAGATTTCATTCGTTTTATTTGGAACTTCATCATCTTTTTCCGCTAAAAAGAAAAACACGAGAGAAGGAAAAACATAATATTGAGAGAGAGAGAGAGAGAGAGCAAAATAATCAAGTATATCTTTCTCGCATCTTGTTATTAACAAAGTTAGATGCTGTATGTATGTATTGACTGCCGAGTGTGTCCTCCCCCTAGTGTGGCAGTTTACCTGCACGCCATCCACTCGGTATACACACATTCCCATCAGCATCGGAAGAACGGTACGATTGGCTGCCGGAGAATGACGCTTTCGGCATCACATGACGCTCGCGTTTCCCGACCTTGTCGTTAGGTGGCTCTGCTGTCTCCGTGAGAGGGTCCTTCTGGAATAGTTTCGTTAAGAGTAGCGGCCGAGAGAGAGATTATAGGAAGCGTGGTGTACGCCAGCTTTTATTCCCCCCCTAGTGCGATTGAACGGTGCAAAACGTGCACGCGATATCGGAGGAGACGCGACCCAACCGCTCGCGCCACACAATAACTTTTATACACACTGGCAGAAATCGGTAAAAGCACGTCGTCCAAGCTGTACACAACGGAGCATTCGGCCGGATTAAGTGCCGGCTGGCCTAACCTTCCCAACATTCCGGAAACACTGTACTATTCCCAGCCCCTGCCCCTCCACGCGGTCATTCCAAGGAGTGGATCCGCCATGACCACCCTCGTGATTCCAACCAATCCGCCGAAAACGGAGAGTAACCACAGCAAACCTCTCAATGGCATGCAAGGTAGGAACAAAAAACTTTTCTTACTTTTTCTTTCGCAAACTTTTTGGATAGTTGGGGAAAAGTTTTATGTTCTCGGGAATTTCGGTCGGTTTCTGCGTTTTAAAAGTCGCAACTTCTTTAAAATATCAAAATGACTCGGTTTCGAAATGTTACTTACAACAGAAAATATATTTTATTGATACTGTTTAAACAATAATTGTAAAAGATTTATTTTCCGTTTCGGGTGCTTCTTCCACCCATGCTTATGTCACTCTAAATATACAATCCTTGGGCACCAACCTTGTTGCTTCTACACTATAAGGTGTAAAATATCGCGCAACTTTTCTACGACAAACTTGAGTTATATCGGGAACAAAGTCCTCCAATAACTCTACACGTGTATAACTCGTTTAACAACACTGTCATTATTTTGCACTAAAGTATATACTGCCTTTGCACATAAGTTATTCAACTAATATTGAGTATGAAACAGAAGAACTGACTTCTTTCTATCTGCGGGTTTAACTTACACATACGGATGAAGTCTTGTTTAACATATTCTCATGTAAAAACCCCTTAAACAGTGTAAAATTGAAAAGGAAAACCTAATAAAAAGATTGTCGTATAACAGTAGTTAAATAAAGGTTAAAGTGTGTTATATAATTGCTCCACGTTCTGAAACAAAGACGTGTATAGAAGTCTGCGGATTTATCTGTAAGTACCTACCCGGAAGTATTTACTTAAGCATTTGATCCACCCACGCTATAGACTACCGAATACTGTATGTGAGCTTCAGGGATATTAGACTATAGTCATACATGGAATAAGTTGTATCAGATACATCTTAGATACTACACGTATACGATACATTTTATACCTTAACCCCGCTATGTCATATCGTACTAAACGTTTTCTCAGCGATAGACGAAACAGTTTGTTACAACTTCCTGGCAATAAAGTCTTATGCTGCCGCAACCATGTTATAACTTACTGTCTCTCATTTTTTTTTTTTTATTCATTCATTCATTTATTATTCAATAAAATTAATTTAAATCTTACAATGGACAACAATAAAATACAATTCCCATTGTAACTTTGTTTCGTATCTTAATAGTATATTTTTATTTTTAAAAAAAAATATTACTCTGAAATAAAACACTCGTTATACATCGTTTTTAATCAATTTACTCAGTTTATCACAAAAGTTAAAGATTGTTCCCTGTAATTTATTTTATCGATATTATATCCCCCGAATTATGCATTCCCCACACAACGATATTCACAATTTGAAAGAAATCATAATGATGACCGAATTTTCCCGAGAGAGAGTCAATTTTGCTAGAGATCCTCATCTCGACTGCGATTACGGTTCTTTTCAGAAACGAGCGTGTATGCTTATTCATCAGGAAATTAATCAGTGGGTTCGGGATCGAACCCCTAATCTCCGACTATAGCCCAAACCACTAGGTTATAGCAATGTCAGTAAGGGGTGTGCTTGTTACTGTTTTAATTCATTACAATAGTTTTGTTCAATAAAAAAAATATTGTTCTTAAGTTAATGTACAGATTAATCAGGTTTATGCTGGGTTTCTCCAACGCTGATTAACTCTTAATCGCTGTTTAAATGTTAACGGTCGTTTTCAACATAAGGATGTCCTATCTTTAAACGACCGTTAACTTGTAATCGTCGATTAGGTGTTATCAGCTTTGGAGAAACCCGGCCTAAGTGTAAACAAAAAACAAGCCGATCCCCCGTGGCGCAGATGGTTAGACGTCCGACTCATGATCAGGGGGCCTGGGTTCGAATCCCGGATAAGGCATGGATGTTTGAAATGGTCAAAATTTGTTTGAGACAATGGATTGGAAAAAATGTAATTGAGTTATAGAGCCATGTACAAATGTACGAACGGCGTGAAGAAAAACATTTTTTTTTTAAAACAAAAAACAAATAAATAAATTTGGAGATTTAAAATAGAAAAATCTCTTACATTTTCAAAAAATATTACAAGGAATTTTCTGTTTCTACCTCTGGCATCCCCGGCAGCGGTGCTGGTTGTCAGGTGAGAGAAATGTAAGTAGCCTTCTGAATACATATCCTCTCATTTTGATGTTCTGCCTCTCATATACACTCTCGCGCCCATTATTAATTGTAGAGTCCCCCTTTTATATTGCTCACTCTTTCTCCCCGGTTTCTTCTTTCATTTCGTACATCAGCTCTTTCCATCAGCAATATTCTCTTTTATACACGTTCTATATTCACCTCCGCTGAAATTCTGGGGGCCGCCGCGAGAGTTTAGATTAAGTCGAGCACCGCTTGCTGCTGCCGTCAAGTGTTTCGCCTTTTTATTCTTTAAATCTCGGGTAAAAAAAACCCTAGAAAATGGGATCAGAATTTTTTTTGCAGGCATCTGAAGGGATTATTAATCCCTGATTGTTTCGGGGAAAGGATGGGGGTTTTCGGGAAGCAATCCGTTTAAAAACCCCGAAAATGAGAAGTGGTTTCAGTTATTTCTAAAATAACTTTGCGCAAAGAAGTTTGATAATTGGGTTTTACAAGTTTTTTGACTAAATTATGGAGAACCACTCAGTTATAAAATAATGTTTAGGTTTTCCTGATTTACTGATACTCGTACAATAAAATTCATGCCCAATACTATGTAGTTTCACGGTTTTTAAACCGAACTTACAGAGTCTTGTACGGATAAGTAACTATAATCAAATTGATAGTATAAAAAAAGCATAACGTTTTTTTGCAATATTAAGTTAGCGTATGTAGGAGTCGTATAGTCACTCGTTGTTTTAATTTCGAATCCACTTTATATATTTTTACGGCAGAAACTGGGTTCTATTTTCTCCTATTTATTGACGGAAAATAGCGATAAGAAATGAGCGCTGAATATTAAAAGCAAACTTGCAACTCTCAACTCGCCACTTGCACGCTTCAGATACTTTTAGTTCTTCCTGTTAATCGTGTTGACCGACACGATACGGGATATCGCTGTAAATAACCTGCGAGAGAATGATGCCCAACGGATTCATTATCTAACTATCGGATTATAGTTAATCGAATTAAAAAGTTTTCCGGAAATTTTATAATTTATATTGTTATATAAACACTTTATAGCTACGATTACAATGCTGAAACATCGATTTTAAAACAGTACCCCGTACGCAAAACCCATTTTGTACTCTATAGCGTCATCCGCAATCTGTCACATCGCCGCGGGTTCTGTTCCCGGAAAACGTCGCTTTGGTATAAAAAAATCATAGCCATTATCAACATTACGTAATTCAAAAGCTGTGTAAATATTTATATTTCGGTTTCTACAAAAAAATTATAATTTATTTAAACCCAATATACGGTACACCCAATTTAGGATCATGTTATGCAAATTCCTTGGTAATTAGTTATGGTATACAACATATAAAGTCCTATGAAACTCACAGTAATTCAGTCATGTCTGTTGCGCTTGCTATAGGCATTTGGTACGTATTTTAATAATAATTAAAATTAAATATTTCTAATTCAAATATTATTTTTTTTTCTGCCAATATCACGATACGAGTGCATCGGGTTGAATGGCGAATGTCCCAAGTTTGAAAGAAGTTTGCTCTAGGTTGTTGGGAATGCGTAACTACGCATTTATTGAAAACCTTGGCGTTTTATAAGTTTTTGACCTGAGAACTGGCTATATCAAACTTTGGAGTTTTTATTAAAAAAATTCCAAGAATTTAAATTTTGTATTCATGTTATTGAAATTGATTTCTGGAATTTAATCTTTGTTTCAATTCAAAAATTTAATCTTATATCGAATATTGAAAGTTTTCCTAATATAATCAATCTGAAATAACATATTTCGTTTTTAAAATAATAAACGTTGCGATATTTTCTAAAAATGAATTATTTTACTATCCCGTTTACAACATCCTTCGAACCCAAAATAAAAACAGGAATAAACATTGACGTCGAGTAACGATTATTAAATATAAAAAGTATTTTAGAAAATACGGATATGCCTCGTCTTACAGTGATTTGACGGTTATGCACATTGACGTATTACTTAAACACACAGTTCGAATCATTCCCTGTCCTGTTCGCAATTTTAAAGTTATACCGTGTGGTTTTCTGCATGCCTTCCAGCAACAGATGATCAAGTACACAGTTTTAAAATTAAAACTCTCTTCCGAATTCGAACGTACCTAGTATAACATCGCGTTTGTTATAGGTCTCGAAGAAACGATATGAGATTTATATTATATGGAAACATTAAAAATATCCTACAGATGTTTAATCTGAATGATTGTTTTAATAATGCAATATGCAGATCCTCTCACTCGAATCGATAAGAGCTGACTCTCTCTCTCGTACCACAAATGCAAATATCAAATTCTTACATTTCCATAAGATTTATATTTAATGCTAAAGAATATTTTAACAATATCTTCCAGCTTTCGTTATTAGATCAAACATTATATTGGACGCATTCGATGTTTTATTAATGATTTAATGCTGCACCTGAATTTTTAAAATGGTCAGCTGCTATTATTCGAAGTAATACGTGAGGCCAATCCACTTCAACAACTGGGAATTACATTTAAATTTTATTGGTTGATGGTCCACCAATTAATTTAATAAAATAATATTATACGGTTTTGAGAGTTCGTGAGTTGGTGGTCGAGTATTTAGCACGCTTGACTCTGTCTGGTTATCGCGACGTAAAACCCGGCACTCTGGCAGAGTTATGCGGGCTCTAACTGTCCAGAAAAACTCGCTGCGCCTTCGCGGGTACACTGTAATTCCTACCGCCCTCCAACAGGTTCGCTGAGCATACGGCACCTGGATTAGGCGATATGGGTGTGAATTTTAAAAAATATATTTATACTACAGAAGTTTTTTTGGAAAAATAATGCAGTCTTTGCGGATAGGAAATCGCAGATTTTATTAATACCAGCCGTTTCCACTAAAATTTTAAAAATAATTTAAGAGGAGAAGGTACTTAGGCTATACCTATAGTATAGTGCAGGTTTGAAATTGTTAGAATACGTCATTGGAAGAACGATAATTTTTCAAGAACCCAAATAGAGTGATTTGTACATAATTCCGAGGAACTTCAATAAATCTGTTTCGGATGACAGGCGTCGTATGAATTATCAGTTACCTCAGTTGAGGCTTATGCTTTCAATTATAACTACAGTATGGCCCGTCAGTTATGTATGTGGGAATGGTGGGAATAATGAGATTTCCGACGCCTTTAGGCAACTGTGGAGTATTACTCTCGAACAGGAAGGAAGATATCTCTAGAAGCTACACGAATATAGCGTGGAAACGGCCTTTTTTCTAACTCTTATTTTTTTTTTTATTGTATGGATTTTTTTCTGCTACATTTTGAGATTTTCGATGGAGTAAATGCGAAATACTTTACAATTTTGAATATGGCGAAGGACGCCGGAGGGTTTGTTTGCGATCAAGTTTTTAACAGTAACAAGGTTCTATATTTTTACTATAAAACACAAAAGGTTTTTCCCAATTTTAGCAGAAATGTAATGGGGAAAATATCGTTGGATGGGAATTTTATTTTCTACGGCATTTTCGTCTCTTTCATTGTGCGAGAAATGGGCCCCTTTTCATCCATGGATGCGCTTTCCTGCATTACGCGACTGCGAGAGTGGGAAAACTACCTATTTAATAAACAGGGACGCGTTTTGTTCAGTGTCTTCTTTTTAAAGCAAAATATAAGAATTAAATAAATTTGATTTTAACTCTTGGACATGGGAGATGGTGAGAGGGGAATCGGTGGAAAGATTCTCCCTGCGATAATTACTGTTAACAACAAAAATTCCGAACGATGCGATGTGCGACAAATTGAAATATTATTGTCCCTAACGTTATTGTTTCATAAAAATCATAAAGTACAGTATAATTATATTTTTCAAATGATGTGTGAAAGGTATAAATTATTAATAGTTTTTCAAAAATTACTGTTTAGAAAGTCTCTACTGCTACTGAAAACTGTATTAACATTAAACAAAATTTCAGAATACAACTGCTACTGGATAAAATGAAGTTAAGCCTTTTTAGCGCAGTTTTTTTTTTATCCGTATAAGTTATTAATAAAACCAATGAAAGTTCTATAATAAAACCTACGAACGTGTTTACGAAGTTTCCATTTCTGTTGGTGATGCTTTTTTTCCATGGAATGCAGCAGCAGCACTCGGGAGTCCATCATGAATCGCTAGAGCGTGCATGGTTAAACGCCAAACAGCCTTTTTCGTAATGAACGACGTAATAGAAAATTCAGCTGGAACTCGAGCAATATACAAGTTGCTGGGGCGTGTAATATAACTACCAAACCATCACAAATCCCCCCCCCTTCGTCATATCTTCTCCAACTTGATAACGTGTGCAATAACAGAATAAAATTATAAGAAGCAATCATAAAAGACATTGAAGATCTACAAATTAATATGATTGAGTTTGAAACTACGAGTAGAAGATAAAATAGGTTTTTTCCTCCAATTTTAACAAAAAATATCGTTGGATGGAATTTTGTTCTACGTCTCTCTCATCATTGCGCGAGCCCCCTTTTCATTCCGGGATGCGCTTTCCCGCGTTACACAACAACTCCGCGATACGGAAAACACTTATTTAATAAACAGGGACGCGTTTTTTACTGATGCATGGCAAGGTTCTTCTTTGTAACGAGGTTTTGAGAGCCCAGCAGTGGTATGGTTTGGTTTTTGAGTTGATTTTTAAAAAATCTCATTTTTAATATTAATTTAAAGAATCTAGAAAATTATACGATGTACAAAAACCCAAATCGAGGGTAACGCTTAGGCGATAGCATGTTGTCCCATTTTTGAGAACGTATGAGAGGACTCTGGGTAATCTGCGATCTTATCGAAATCAAACTAGCGAAGCAACTTTATATTTACGGAAGAATAAGTTAGATCGCAAAAACAAGGCGAAAGTGAACGCAGTTTACAAAGTTATGTTTCCGTCTAGCAACTACAAAACGTACAGTTTTCCAAATTACTGTAATACAGCATTATTCTTCCCAGTTCATTTAAATTGCTAGTAATATGCACAGTTTCGCACTGAGTCGTTACTCAGTAACAGAAAATCTTTGTAAAATATACGAAGTATTTTAATAAAATTTTATTATGGCATCACTTGACTTGTTGGAAATATTCATGACGTCCAGCAAAATTCGTTTACCAAATTATACTAACTCGTAAGTCTTGTTACTGTATAATTTAACTATTTTTGTTGCTAATATTCAAAAGCGGGTACACATTCTTCTCCCTACTAGTACCGTATAATTTAGATATTTTTGTTGCGAATATTCAAAAGCTTTAACATAACTTCGTTCCTCTTCTGTAGCAACATTGCGCGAGTTATACACATTTTTGGTTTACTTTGATTTTTACTTATAGTTTTATGAGCGCGGATTTACCGCCCATATTTTATGCACCGTATATCGCAATAATTAAGTTCCAGAAATATAATGCAAAGAAACCGTCGTGTGTATAACTATTTTTTCGTTTAATAAAATTAATGAAATTCGAAGCTATCTACGTCGGATTTTATAACGAAACAAAAAAAAAAAGGAGGGAAGTAATTTAGTCCATTCATACGTAAAGAGAAATGAAAAAGGGAAGGAAAAATTGAGGGTCTTATGACCTGCAGTTAAACTTTTTCCCAGAGCGAGTTATAAAACTTTATTGCGAGATGCTTAATCTTAGACATTACACCGCGCGCGTGGTCGACATTTTGCAGATGGAATTGATTATAATAAACGTTTATACAATGACTAAATTCATATATCGATGGGCGCAGGCGCGGATCCCACTCGTAGGAGGTCGCGGACGAACTTTGGTCTGGAATGTTCCTAAGGAAAACACGGTTCTTTGCTTTATAACATAATTAATCGAATGGTGCGTAAAGATGGCTTTTATAAAAGATGATCTTGTTTGTTTTTTGATTTTCGAAACCTGGGTTTTGTTTTATGTGCAATCTTGTTAGGCGTAATTATAGAGTTCGAGTTATTCGAGAGAGTTTAGGAGATTGTTGCAGTAAAAAACTTTCGATAATTTTATAAGCTATAGTGTGGAATTTGATAAGATTATGAAGCGTCAGCTATATTTCATTCAGATCATCACGATTCCAGATTTATAATGGAGACGGATACTCTTTATAGTACTAAAATACGGGAACGGGGTATACAAGAGTTACTTTACAAATTTAGAAATACCCTGTTTTCTTGCTCCGTTTTTGGTGCCCAATCATTCTCTCTTTGCGAATTTAGGATTTGAACTGCGACATTCAGCTGGACATTCTTCAGCACTCATAGTATCTGATACTGCGTGGCTGTTTTATAGAGCTTCCAAAGTTTCTTTATAAAAACATAAACAAACCCATGCAGTGAACAACCAGCAGCCGTATTATTCATCTTGTTTTTTTCGCCGCCTTGCGTCTTGCGATGATGCTGCCGCATTTCGCTCGGGCCACCACGGGGCGAATAATAACAGATAATAATAATATTGATAAATAAGGTTTATCCGTAGTGCCTGCTGTTGATGCGAAGTGTATCATAATTTCAGAGATACAAGTGTTGAGGTGGCCACCGGCCCTCCCGTGGCTCTGATGGATTAGTTTGCGTCCGCTAGCTCGCTGCGTTCTACCTCCGTAAACGCCGCATTGTGTCTTGGCATGCGATCGTTCTTTTATGCTTCAGCCGTTATATCTCCAAGTTCGCGAACTCTGTTTTTTTTTAGCACTGTCTTGTATTGATTGTTGTTTTAAAAAAAAGATGCGATATTTACAACTAATTTAACGTGAAGCAAGTCAGTTAATGCAGCTTTTAATTGCAGTTATTAATTTAATTACAACGTAATTGTCAGAACTTTCGAACCTAAAACATTGAACAACGTATTAAATATGAACTTAGAACAAATAGCACATAACTTATTAAAATTTTGAAATGCCTTAAGGCGAGTACACACGAGAGATTTTTCTAGGCATTTTCGTAACACTTTTATGTCGCACTTTCACGAAAAAAGGAGACGATACAAAAATAATGCGTCTTGCTGTATCTCTAATTGGTCAAAATCGAAAAGTGTGACACAAAAGTTCGACAATGTTCAACAATCTAAGCACTTGTGCTTGAGTTTCAAAAAGTGTGGACACAAAAGTGTTTGAAAAATGTGATGGAAATTTTCTGGTTTGTTCACGCCTTTATACTTCAATATTCTGTTTGGAAAAATTTGGATTTTGGCATGACCATTTTTTAAAATTTAAGACGAAATTGATGCATTTTTAAGTTCTTTTCCGATTTTTTTTACGCTTATTTGGGCGGGGGGGGGGGCGATCCGCCCCTTCCTGGATCCTTCGCGCGAGATATCCATAATTTTTGTTTGTATAGCACATTACCGAATATATACTCTCACTTCTCTTTTTTATTTGATGATATGTATTCTATATCTTTGGGAGAAAAAGTAGTTTAAGTAAATAGAACAACTTTGAAATATGAGGCCAGCTGAAGGAAATAATTTAACTTAATATAAAATTTGAGTTTGCACGCTTTTACAGCATATAAGCCAAAGGAAGAAAAGGGAAAGTACCTGCACAACGTTGTACTTGAGCATGTGCCAATGAAAGCATTATAATGCACCTTAACATTCCAGGCTGGGTCGTATTTGTTTCGCGGCTAATCATACCTATGACTAGGTATACTTGAAAAAGTCTAAAGGCGCCTACACATGAGAGATTTTTCATCACATTTTTCAAACACTTTTGTCTGGCACTTTTTGAAAGTCAAGCACAAGTGGTTAGATTGTTGAACATTATCGAACTTTGTGTCGCACTGATTTTGATCAATTTGAGTACAAAAAGACCTGTGCGCCGCTGTATTTTTTGATAGTCTGCTTTTTTAGTGAAAGTGTGACACAAAAGTGTTACGAGAAGTGTTCTTTATCTGAATTTAACTGTCGATGTTTCATTTTGTTGTTGTATTTTTTTAAATTTAAATAAACTAATTTTTTTTATTTCTTATATTTCATTACAGGTAAGAGAAATTTAAGGAAATTACCTTATACCTCGTTTGCTATCATATTCTGTAAGGTAAAATGTATTTATATTTTTCTGCTGGTCACTGATAAATTTGAACAGGACTGTGTAGTGTGTAGGAGTCTTTGAACAGACTGTGTAATATGCTGCAGTAGGAGCCTTTACGAGTTATTGCATTGGCAGCAAAGAAGACATTGCTTATATCTGCTTTCTTGCATTCTGGACATTTATTTAATTATTTCTAATTTATAGGAGTTAGTGGTCGAGTGGTTTAGCGCACTAGCTTCTCGGTCCGGTTTTCGCGGCGTAAAACCCGGCCAACTCCACTCCGGTGCAGTTATGTGGGCTCTATAACTGTCCGGAAAAGTGCGCTGCCCCTTAGGGGGTAATTCCCACCGCCCTCCCAACAGATGCTTTGCATCTATGGCGTCGACTTTAGGCGAAATGGATGTAGAATAAAAAAAAATTCAATTTTATTCTTGAAAGAAACCAGGCCTGGGAATTTCCAATTCACAACTTATAATTTAATCGGGAGATGTGGGTGGCACTTCTAAACACGTCTCATCTTTGGAGTTGGACTCCCTCTGAAAAAATTCGCCTCATAATAATAACTTCAAGTTAAAGGAAAAAATGTGCTGGAGAAAATGTATTATCCTTTTTCCCCATTTCTCCGAAATCCGCGCTATGCGGGCGTCTGATTCGAAACAGGTATATTCGCGAGAGCGCGGTCTCTTTCAGTTGAGGCCTGTCCTGCTTACATATTTTATTGATCTTGGTCGCGTGCGAACCGAAAAGGTATTGTATGTAAAAGTGTGTATGACCTTGCTCGGTGGGTGGTCTCGAAATTATTAAAGTACAATATTCTGGTTTATTATGTCGCCAGATTTTCTACAGGTCTGTGTACATATTCTTTAATAATTGAATTTTTTTCCAATAAAAAAGAATGTAAAAAATAATAAATTATTCTCATTGTATATTTCCCCTTTTTGGAGTGGGTTTCATATTAAATTTATTTGTTTCCTATATAATAATTCCCCCTAGGGGGCAGATGGAGATTTCTCAAACTGATTCGCGATGGTTTGGTGAATTTGGTCAAACATGCATTACCCGGGATTTGAACCCAGAGTATTTTGATAGCTGCAGGCGTCCAGTCGTCTAGCTGACTGTATGAAATGGCCACTAAATTTACACAATATCGGGCCGATTTTGTCTGACCGACTTAGGACAGTTGTCGGAAACTCTCCGATTTTTCAACTGCCCATGCGATGTCGTAAGTTGGTCCGACAACCCGAACTGCAACAGAATACTATCTCGAATTTCTATAAAGTCTCAACTCCCAATATTCAAGCTGACGTAAGTTAAAGCTGCTTAGTCCAACTTATGATCGATTAATTCCGCTTTATATCGACATTACAGTATCGATTCGTGACACCGT
>JAQFYH010000129.1:0-16196 GCA_034694405.1 Scolopendrellopsis subnuda
TCGCGCCCCTCTAGCGGTATATACAGAAAACATTTTTCCGTACGAAAAGATTATTTCCTGAATCGTATTCTTTTTATATTATCCTATTCTTTGTGAAATGCATATTGTGTGGATGGACCTGGTTCAATGGTTCATTCACGAGTGTCGGAAGCTAATAACTCTACTCGTACAGCCTAGAACCGGTAATTTATTCAAATGTGTTATTTCAGTTCTACGCAAAGACACGGTGACTGCATGTTGAAAATGAAAATGATCCAAGAACAAATGGAGACTAAACTCGATATTGGACTCGACAGGTTCGTTTATTTTAATTAGAGCTGTCTGAAATTCAATCTGCGACGTTCTTGTATCAATCTGCTGCATTTATAGGGACCTAAATATAAACTCTCCAAGTCCGAACTTCCCCTTTCCTCTTAACAATTCTATAAAAATTATAAAGTCTGTATTACAGTATCAAATGGGAGGGGGGGGGGGAGGTCATGCTGCGTGTCACCCGATAGTGGTAACCGTTTGTGCGCATTCGGCTGCTTTTTAAAACCCTACTTCAATTTTAAAATAGTAACTGCAATCCTTTCGATTGTAATTACCGTACTAGTTTTTAAAATCAGATCATCTATGTTCGTGCAGGACCCTTTTTCTTCTGTTTTTGTAACGGACGAGAATGATCAGAGAATTGACGAAATTTTTGTTTCAGAACTTTACAAGCGCTCATAGGATGGGTGAAAACTATTTTACAATCCGAACAAAAGAAGTCCGATTTCAAACCAGACGTGGATGAAAATGTTATTCCTGTTGCTACGCCGGTAAGATTAATTATTGTTGCAGCATTTTTGTGACGCTTCATCGCAAAAGAAATGTGATTTTTGCCGAGTCAGAGATTCTTGAATCTTCAAAGCGACACTTTTTACGGTATTGCTTAATTCGTATTGAAAGTAATATTTTCTCCATTAGCAAATAACATTTCTAATCACGAGAAAAAGAGCATCAATTTTCTAACCTTGACGAGTGTCATGAACATAATTTGCAGCTACCGCGAGTCCGCAACTCACCCGAAGTTTTTTTTTTCAGGCGTGCATGAAAGTTGTTAAATTTATAAACTTGACTGTGGAAAGAATCAAGGATTGTTTGGACGGCAAAAATGTCGAAGCTGTTCTACTCGATCTAGGAAACAGACTGAACCGGACCATCTTCGAGCATCTACAGCAGTATCAATACAATTCCGTCGGTGAGTGGGTCATAGACTCATCCTTGTACTTTTTAACTTGGGTTAGATGGCGTGAGTGCATGACTTTTGGTTTGGGAGTTTTCCCCAGCTTGGAACAAGTAAGACATCCACTCAAGTTGTATTAATAATTGATTTATATTTTGTTTAAGGCGCCATGTTGGCGATCTGCGACGTCAACGAGTACCGGAAGTGCGTCAGAGAATTTAACATACCGCACGTTAACAATCTGTTCGATACCCTCCATGCACTGTGCAACTTATTGGTTGTTGCTCCTGAAAATCTAATGCAGGTCAGCGTCGGAGATCAACTGGTAAGAAACGGCTGTAAAATGTCCGAGCATGATTGTGCACCTAATTACGGTACTAGTCCTACAGTATCAAATGGCCTTTTTTTACGTGCTGTAACTTTTTCTGTCTAAAATACAGCCTTTTTCCACGTGTAATAGACGAATATGGTACGCTTGGCCACGACTTTTCATTTGAGCAACTCTTATACATGATTTCAGTGGAGCAGGAAATTCTGTCACTGTCTTCTGGGCATTCTTGATTAACATAATTATGAAAAAAGGATGTATTCCTCTGATAAGCCCGTGTCAATCCTCGTGTAGTATAATTAATGAAAAAAAAAAAAACTTTTGCAGGTTTGTTTGGATCGTTCAGTACTTCACAGCTTTGTGCAGCTGAGAGTCGACTACAAAACGGCGAAACTCGCAAGTCAGTTGAAGTGAGGAGAAAGATGGGGAAAAAACCCTCCTGTGTACGTGTATATAGCTTGAAAAAAAAAAAACAAACAAACAGTGAATACTGTATAAACTTCTGTAAATAATAAATTTTCTAATATGAATTTTTATTTGTCGAATTTTATAAATTTCCAAACCGGGGCTAAATTCTTCAACATAATGACTGCTACGATTCAAGTTGTTAGTAACAACTTGTGATTCTTTTATGAATTCAATTTCAATGAATATTTTACTCGTGAAGTCGTGATAAATATGAATCGGCGGCGTAAAAATTTGACGCGAAATGATCGAACAGATTAATTTTACAGCTCATCAAAGATAAGAATTTACCTTAAAATTTTAACTTTGATATATGCCATAAAAATTGATTTGCTTCAACTGTCAACAGTGTTAAGTTGCGATTTAACTATTTATAAACCTGATAGCAAATTGACGCATTCATCTATCAGATTTCAAAAATTTTGTGACCAATACAAAACGGTAAGTTACCAGCTTTTAAGTTTTAACAAGAATGGGATAATATACAAAGAATGCGATTCAAGAAATAATCTTTTCATACGGAAAAATGTTTTCTGTATATACCGCTAGAGGGGCGCGAGCTCCTGATTGGCTGTGCACTCTTCTTTCTTTCTTTCTTTCAACTCGCTCGTGTGATTGTGCGCCATCTACCATCATTCTGACAAATTATTTTCCGTATGAACAGAAAACATATTACACTCAATCTGAGTGCCGTATTCTTTGTATATTATCCTATTCTTGGTTTTAATGCTGAACCTTTGATACAAGGGTATTACGAGCCAGTGACGGATCTAGACTTCGTTGTTGGGGTGTTTGACTTTAAAAAAATGCCACGCACAACTGGAAGCGAACATTTTTAAAATTGTTAAATCATGTGTGCTGCCAGGAAATTCTCCAGGGCAAACGCTGTTTTTTTTTCTCCTTTCCCCCCTTTTATTTCTTTAATTTTTTCCTTTCCCTGACTCTCTTTTTAGGCCTTTTTTTTTACTGACTCCCCCTCGCCCTGGCCCTAATGTGACGGCGCCCATGATTGTGTTAAATTGGCGTTTGTTTCATTTATTGAGAACCCCCTTCCCCCCCCCCCCGCCACAAGCTGCCGCAGTAAGTTGGTTGAAGAGAAGAAAAAAGTTTCTTTCGTTGAATGAAGTCGGCTGCGCCCAGTCATAATGGTCTTTGGTGCCCTAAAAATTGCACGCGCATTTTCAAATGGGTGTAGATTTAATAGTCTCGCGCAGTTACGTCATATTTTGCGTCGCGAGGATGTGATATCCCAAAACTTTTTTGTCAACGTCGCTAAAAAAAACGAAATCCAGTTTTTCGAAAATTTCGATTAAAAGATTTTATTACTGGAAAAACATACGAATTTAATTCGACCTCATCGTATTTTAGATCATCAATTAAAATTCAGGAGAATGTTTTTAACGACAGGTAAGAATTAGTCGCATCATCGTTTTTGTTTTTAAATTGGGGCCAATTTAATTAATGCTGGGAAAAAAAATTTTGTGCAAATTGCACAAAATAATGTAAACTGATAGTTTACTGTAATTTCTTTTTAATTTAATGTAGGTCCTAGAAATTGCGAATAATAAAGACGTCAAATTAATTTAAATTGCCGTTGGACTTGTGAGCAATCAGCAGATATAGGCCTAGGGCCTAGATAGGCCTACGCCTATGGCCCTATGCCTATAATGGTAGTAGCTAGGATACGGTATCTCATTTTCCAAACCGATTATCACGAACGATCGCAGTGGGAAGGTGGGTCTTGGCCGCATCATATGTCTGTCTTGCCCAGCGTTCATCGTCCCCAAAACAGATAACGAGTCTATTACATTAATGTAGTGTTCGTGTTCCTCCTCGCCCCCCAGAGGGTCAATTTAGCTAGGGGCTAAGGTCTTCAATTCTTCATCTCGTGGTGAAGCCAAGGTTCTTTATTACACGTTGTGTTTATTAGCAGAGCCATCTTTCCGACGTACATGCAGGGAGAGAAAAAAAAAAACCGTATCCACCGGGATTTGAACCGTGGCCGATAAAAGGTTTTAAATCAGCTGCCGGAATACGTCTCTCCTTAGAACTGGTGCTATGCGTGTAGTAAAACATGTAGGCAAGTTTTCCCCTTAATTATTTAAGATAAAATAAATATTAGGTGGTGTTGGATTTTGTGCTGTTCACAAAGTATAAGTTAGCCTACTACGTCTGAATATTAAGCTACCTAAAAAAAAATACTCACATACAGGCAGCTATAATTAATTATGGGCACCGTTTCTACCGCGAATATTCTGCCAGTTTATTTCTCCCCAGATGCGATACGGAACACTCTTGTACCCCCAAAATACGAAAGTTTGTTTTCTACCACGAGAAAGTCTGGCGTTACGTCTCGCCGCAGATTCGAAACCAATACGCTCCGTTTCTGCGGCGATACGTCTCTAACTCGAGTCTGTTGACTTCGTGCTGTTGACTTCGCGCTCTGAAGGGAGAGAGGAATGGTTAGTAAGCAGCTCACGGACAGGCCAAGGTTGAAAGCGGTAACAGGAATTTGGACCTCTTCATAAGAAAAAAAAATCATTTTAAACCGGAGAAATTCACGATCTTTTCGAAAACAATAATTTAATGAAGGTGAGAAAAAGTTCGGCTCGAAAATTCGGGGAGCTCTGAAGGGAGAGAAATCGCTTAGACCGAGAGAACGTTTTATCTACATTTAAGCAACGTGGCTGTTTTTTTTTTTACTCTGTATGTGAAACGTCACCCATAAGCGAAAAATGGTCAGTTCGGGGGGTTAGGCCTCGTCGCCAAAGAGACTAAAGTTTTTTAATGTTTTGAAAGACGATTTTAAAAGCACCTCCTCAGGGGGCTAAATTGGGAATCGAGATTTGGCAAAACGAAAAAAAAAATTCTGAATTTGACCTTTTGAGTGTTGGAGAAGGGGGAGGGGATCTTCTTGGAGATAACTACGGGTGCTGTGATAAAAAAAAAGATCGTAGATAAAATACCGGTGGATGTTTTAAAAGTAGAATGGTAATAATTACTGATGAGACACAGTGGCTGAGGGGTTAGCTTCCTATGCGAAGTTAGGCTCAAATGGGTCTTTACTCTGACAGGTTAGGTGACAGGGAGTGGGTGAGAGATTGGTGGCTATAGTAAAAATAATATTACTTGGGTGAGGATGAGCTAGAGGCTAAATAGTGGTCTGGTGATATTATCCCAGATATTATGTTTTATACCTTCGGATATCGATTTATGCCAAAGATCACCCCTCACATTACAGACTTTCCGAGATAGGGCTGCACACAAGGGTTAGGCTACACATTGCTATTTGATTTATATCCTATAATTATGTCCCAGACACCAAATGTAACGGGGTGTCTGGGTTCTGAGCTCTGCTCATATTTTTTGTTTTTCTTCTGCCTGCAATATTGCTAATTTGAATTTTCTTAAATTATAGGTTTTGTGATATTATCCACACGATGGATGCAGCAACTGCCCTCATCGGGTTAGGAATCTTCATAGTATCTGCAGTCGTAATTTACATAACTTCTATATTTGGAACAAGAGAAAAGACCTACGAAGAAGCGATAGCAGAGCAGAGAAGAGAGGCGGAGCAGTCCCTCCTTTTGGAGAGGCAAGCTCGGGACAGCAAGCCCAAGTTCACCTACACCAAGAACAAGGCAGTTGTCAACAAAAAATCGAAACCCGACAGTCACTCTGTAGAGTCCAGTCCTAGCAACTCATCCGAGAACATTCACCGAACTAAGTCGGACGATAAGCTGAAGAAGAAGGACAAGCCAAAATCGGAAGCAAAGCAGACCAGCGCCAAGCGAGTACCGAGCGTCGAGACAGCCACCGCCACCCACTTGAACGAGGTAAAGGTCCAGAAGACCAAGTCGGACGGCAATCTCAAACCGAACTCAAGCAATTCGAAGGGAGACCAGTCTCAGGAGTCCAAACAGAGTTCAGCAGCGCAGAAGAGTGATCTAGCAGCTAGAACCAACTCCAAGGAGATTGTCAAGACAAATTCGAAAGAGTTTGTCAAGCAGGACGAATATATTCCCAAGTCTGAAGTTAAGGAGAACAAGAGGGACTACCTTCTTCAGACCATATCTTCCCCAGTTAAGAAGCCCAAGAAGTCTAAATCAGATCTGAATTGTAAGTCTCTACACTTCTGGTACATTAATTAATTTCTAGTTACTTTTTTTAAGCAGTAGCCTATGAATGATTGTGCAATGTGGTAAGGTCAATTTGTGGAAAGTGGGTACCACCACTAATGGTGTGCCCACATTCATTGTCTTAATTATATTATAATCAGATGTTTATAAACTTGATGTTACAATTTCGGCCTTTTTATTTCACCCATCAAAAACCTCATGTTATCCCCATTCCCCAGACGCCAGAAGCAATCGTTGAACTGAGCAGTCATCCAAAACATTCGGCATTCTGTTCGGTGTACCACGTATAACTCGATGGAAAATTATGAAAAGAAATTCTCACATATTAGAGGTGAAGGGGACGCTTAAACCAAGAAATAGAAGGTGCATAAGCACCATAACCACACTTCTCAACGGTCATCTGAAAGCTGGTGCCACTTCTATAACTACCGTAATCTTTTAATTATATTTTTCAATCAATTTTTGAGAAAAAAATTATTAAAACGTAAACATCTGTGACTTTCTGCACAGATCCGTTTATAGAGAGAATCCATTTGGGTTTCATGTTCTCTATTTCAAATTCCCACTTCCTCCATGTGTTGTTGACAGTTTATTTTAAATATAAATTTTATTTAATAATATGCAGTTTTATTCAGAAAACATGATAAATACATAATCTCCACTAGCTGGCAGAATAAAAATTTAAAAGTTTCATTCTACAAATTGAGTGCAAGATTGTTAGATAAAGTCACAAGTAACATAGTTTTGTAAAATAATTATAAAATCTGTTGAGGGCGCTCGATTTATCATACCGTTTCGCAGATAAAACGTAGTTTTCACACTATCTGACGTGATAGTAGATAAACATTTAAATGTTTTTGAATTAAAGTAAGGTCCAGGATATATCAATTTACTGATAAACTACTAAATTTACTGGTAATTTTAAGAGAAAGAAACTTCCGTCAAGGACGGACAGACTTATTTAGCTACGGTATGCTTTACGAACCTTTAACCTATTTAAATCAACAGTCAATATACACTCTGTATTGGAAGTTGGAACCAATGTTAAATTTTGAATACAACGACGGTCGAAGTTAGTAATTTTCTACGATAACGCGCGGTGGCGCTGCTTGCGCAGAACGCTTGAGATCTGTTAATTTTCTCTCTATGCATGGCCGCTGATACATACACGTATAGATTAAAGATACCAGATGTTTGTCTATGGCTCATTGCATGGCTCTGTTTGTCACATAGCGGGAGTTTCCCTAACTACGAATCTCGATCGACGAACGATCTCGTGTTGCTAACTCTTGTGTATATATCGACTGTTGCTATCATTAAATAATGGATTAATAACTGTGTGGTGGAGCCGTGGAGGAACTCGAAACTCGATGAAAACATTGTTAACCCTATGCAGGTACCTGGATGGACCTAGACTTCACTCTGCTCTCCCACTAGTAGTCGGCAAAATATTAGTCTCAAAACTAAAACTTATTATGGAAATTTGACTTTTTACTTTTGTTATTTTTCAGGCAGTGCATGTGTTGCTACAAAGACCTAGCCAGTTACGAGAAATTCAACAATGTGGTCCAAGGACTAATCAAAATCAGCATCAAGCTGCTAACTTCTCTTTTACAAGAGAAAAACGAAGCCAAATTAAGGCTATCGAATGAACAGGGCGACGGTGACAACTCATCCAAACCAATCACCGACACTTCCACAACCAAATCAGACGTGCAGCCGACAGATAACAAGACGACAGACGAGAATGCTAGCAGGCCTAGTTCAGAGTCAGAGGAAACTTGGAATTATGAGGACAAAGAAAAACTCTTACATTTTATATCTAAAGTTTTTCTCCTGAATTTTCCACCATATGTTGCTTTCAAGCACAGTGTCCATGCTAAACTGGAGGTAATTTATTTTTAAATATTTACAGAATAAGTTTCATTTCAATCAAACAATTTTTTTTTGGATGGTCAGAACTGGAAGATTACCTGATGGGGTGATTTTTTCTTTCTTTCAAAAACTTGATGAACCCAAAGTAGAACTGATGGTTACCATACATTAATAATATGGTACTATAAATTTACGTGGTTTTATCCATAAACTGTTTGATTGTTGTTCAATACTGCATTGGTGTCGAAACATAATTTGATAAATCTAAGTGCATATTTCTAAGAGTTGAGCTATTTTTGGGAAATCCACATGAATACAATTACGGCACTCTGTATTGAAATGTTTGTTTCGAGCTTGTGGCAAAAACTGCTAATTACTGTAATTATACTGCTTAGCACGTAGCCTCAAACAGATCTGCGCAATTCGAGAATAAAAAAAAACAACAGAAGGAGAGAAAAAAAAACTGACTGATTAGCCTAAGAAAACAGTCCATGCTGCCCTATATTATTTTTTGACTAGGCCCTATATATCGCTAGGATAGCCCCCCTCCCCCCATAAAATCATTTTAATGTGTAAAGTACAAAAACACGCCCTTCTTATAACATCGACTCAGTAGTTTCACTTAATCATGCATGTCATTCTTTTTTTTTTAAAAGTCCTAATAAAGTATTTTTAAAATTTTTGTTAAAATGAATTCCAATGAATTCTCTTCGCAGGAGGTTTCACAGGATGAGAATTCTCAGCTAGGAATGATCTGTGATATTAATGTAAGTTGCTTAGGCCATATTGGCAAATTCGGCTTCACTGTCAATAATGAGTTTGGCATTTTAAATAATATTTTGCTTTTTTTTTTTTTACATATGTTTCAGGATCCGGAAATCCCGGTGTATCTGCTTAGGAACGTTTGCCTCTTTTGTGATCAGGGGGGAGTCAGACTCATCACTACTTGTTTCGAGGATGCCATTCCAGAAGTTCTACCAGTAACACTCGCCTACACCCTAATTGCAATTGTTTCTAACGTGAGAAGATTCCTTTAAATTGTTACTAATTCGCTCACACCGATTGTTTTGTGGAGATTGCTTCCTACAACACGCAACACCTAAAAAAGAGATAGTAGCTTTGTAGTCTTTGAAAGGACGCAGCCGGTCCATTGAGCTCGCTGCGCATGCTTTCCTGCGCAAGCGCGTGGATCAGAAAAGAAAAAGAAAAACAATATTTTCAGAATTTTGCAAGTTGACTACTTTGCTCGGTTGTCAACCTTGCCTTTGTGAAAAGTTAATTTCCTGTGCACAAAATGTTACAATCGAATTTAAATTAAGCGAATGTAATTAACTCGTTCTCTTTCCATCTGATTTCAGTTGAAATTGTGGATGAATATCGGCTCCATCGTACAATACTTAGTTCCTCTAAGGACGAATGTAATCAGGTGAGTTAATTACAGCAGCTGTGTTATAATGGGAGGTCGAAGTCTTCACCGAAACCGTTACCACGCTCCCGCTTGGAGTTGGTGCAGAATATTACTCTTGTTTGTGTCTTGTGTGGCAAATGTAGATGCCACGGCTGTAAAAAATTAATACAACGTCCGTTTGCTGCAGGTACATGTGTAAAATATCGGATAAAGATCTGCGCACTGGTGGGACGAGGAACATGGCAGAGTACATGTGGACAGCGGTTAAGGATCCCCTGGATGCTCACATTTCTTTTGACAAGGACGGACTGGAACTGGCGTTTAAATATTTCAATAGTACCACTCTCACCATGCGACTAGCAGGAATTGCTCAAATTAATGTAAGGGTTTTTTTATATTGAATTGTGCGAAATGGTCTTATTTAGTAGGCTAGGTGCTCTACCATATTTTGTGTTCAATAATATCCACAGTAACCATGTTACCATGTTTGATACCATGGACAATTGGACATGGTATAGAGTTCCGAAATATGAAAGAGTTCATATTTATTGTGTTACTTTGAGAGTGAATGATAAACACAGTGGTAGTCTAACCCAAGAGATCTCAAGGTTAAATCAGAGTATGCTCCCAACTTGTAACCGGGTGTTGCATACACGAGTGAGAGTTTTGGCGTGAAATGTCCCACTGCGCGATTGTGTGTTAGCGGGCACTGATAGTATCGACATTGGCTGCAGTCCCATCGCACAACTGAAAATATTTATTACGAAATCCAGTTGGGTGAACAGTGGACACAACTAGTTCTTGCGTCCGTAGACCATCATCATATCGCTGTAATTCCTTTTTCTAATTCCAGAATCACATAAACATGTATAACGAACTGTGCAACAGCGAGACCATGATAGAAGCAGAGAACGCAGGCGCCGCTCTCGCCGATTGGCTAATTGAGTGCAAAATTATTGAACATATATTTGGACCAAACCTACACATTGAGGTTTGTTTGGTTTTTTTAACTCTCTCTATCTGAATGTAAATTCAGCATTTTAATTCTGTGGCCACAAAGGCAAAAGGGGACAAGTCCACTTTTTAAGATTTTCCAGAAGAAGCAAAAACCGTTTTGTGTTAAAATTTAAATTCGATAATATTAAACAACAAGAAAGTGTGTAATATAATGATTTTTTCAGTCTCCCTGACAGATTACATACTTGGGATAGCTGAACAGTGAACACTGAATAAATAAATAAATAAAAAATATAGACGTATCCCATTTTGCCTAAAACTTTAGCATTACCAGCAAGTCAGACCAACATGGGATATAATGATGGTCATGTCCCATTTTGCCTCGCAGTAAAGCGCATTCTAATCTATATGCCAGTATACATAACTCATTTTCGGTAAAAAGTGGACTTGTCCCCTTTTACCTTGTGGCCACAGCATTCATTCTTTAACTTGGATATTATTCGCAAAAGTGAGGAAGATACTCTCCTCCTTACGGCATTTGTGCATCAGTAAGTTATAAAACACTAATTGCGTTATTTTGTTTTGTTTTGTCATAAGGTGATTAAACAGAGTCACATCGTGTTGAATTTCCTCGCAATGGAAAGTCGAATAACCAACGACCACGTGGACTGCATCTGGTCGGCCGCGCAGTTGAAACATTGCAGCAAACAGGTCCACGAACTCCTATCTCCGCTCATCAAGAATCTGGAAGCCCAGCCCGTTCTCCACCTGTATCACCACCTCTGCAAGCTGGAACCTCGGGAACACACCGAACAGGTACCTCTTTTCTGATCAAATGTTAATATTATGACCGTGTTTAATTTCTCCCCCGGTTTGTTTATTATTTCTGATTTGTTCATATTTTATTTTTTCAGACGTTAATTCTTTCGTCCGCGATTATCAAGTTTTTGTGGTCGAACGGCGCGAATCCGCACATGCATCTGTCGGCTTTGGCGGAAGGAATGGCGGCGCACTCTCCCTTGTCCAACATGCTCAAAGCGTCGTTCAGCATCACGGAGATTGAAAAAGGTCAGTTTTTACTAGTTACAGAAACGAAGATTTATTTACATTGTAGCCAATCTGGATGACTTCGTATTCACTCAATGCTGATACGAGGATTCTGTTGTTTTCGCGGGAAGCTGCATTACAGCCTCAGAGAGATTTATTCAGAAACCTGCTGATTACGTCAACTTACCTTATTTTTTCCCCGCGTGATCTTACTCTCAATACAAAATGAAAACTCTTTGTTTATAGATTTTCTGCCTTCGGAAAAGCACGACCTGAGTAGCAGCGAGCATAGCGTGAGCGTCGAAGCGAGCAACAGTGAAGAAGACCAAAGCGATCCACACAATGTTCCTAATACTAGCGAGGCAAGTAATTTCGTTCGATGAAATAAACACAGACCGATATTGTGTTTCGTTATTTGATGATTGCAACGCGCCTTTTTTTGTTTTGTTCCTCTTGCGCGCGCAGATGGATAGTTCTCAAGTGAGCGATCGCAGATCGAGTAGCGCGGAAGCAAGCGACGGGTATAAACAGGAAAGACTTCTTCAGGCTCGTAGTGGCGTCCGCCAGTTGACTCTCAGGTAACGTTCGTTATTATTTTCTGACACGTCCGGGCTTGGGTTCCGAGCGATCGACGGCGTTTAGTTTAATATTATTTGATTTTCTGACGACGTAATTTATGGAATTTTCCATCACAATGTAGAATTTTAATAATATTTTTATCTTCTCTCAGACCGCCAGTGCACGTAAATCGTTCTAGCTGCGAGGAGGAAGAGGAGGAGGAGGAGGAGGAAGAAGAAGAGGAGGAAGACGAAGAAGACGAGGAAATGTGTTCCGAATCGAGGTGGGGAAACGAGTTTTATATGGCAGTAATTTGATAATTTCTATAGTCTCATATAATTAATTGATTCGTTTTTGCTTCTGCTATTTCCGACGAATCCGTCCAACCCAATCGCATTCTCTTTTCTCGTTTTGTTACTATGTCAAAATACATTCGTTGATACGAAATAACATTGAGGGAATAATGGGTTTGTAACATGGCAATTTATTACTCAAAGTTCAATATTGCAGCACTATTTAATGAGAAATGCACGTTGCCCTTCGACAATAATATAGTAGGAGTTACATTTTTGGAGTGCTTTTCCTTTCCAATTACAATAATCCCATCGGCTTCCAAGTACAATTTTTATTTTTCGAATAAATTCCAGCAGCGAAGACCAGTGCACCGAAGTCAGCGAGGACACCGAAGGTGAAAGTCCCCTAAACACCAGCGCCGAGGTCGCTGCCGCCACGTGTCGCAAGCACCATCACCACGTCGCCAAAGCCCACATGGCCGCTGCCACCAGCACCGAGGCGGATTCTGGTTCCGAGGACTCGTTGACCGAAGAGCACTGCAAAACGCCGCGAAGGAAGGTCTTCAGGCGAAAGAGGTCGAACAGGATCACGGTCGCCTCCAAGACCGTCAAGGGCGTAAAGATCTGTCCGGGAGACCTCGCAATCCAGGAAGTGAGCGACGAAGAGAGAGTTCTAGCTACCGCCGCCGGGAAGAGGAAGTTACCGCTCTCTCTCGAAAAGAACGAGACTCCAGGAGATCCCAGCTCCCGCAAGAGAAAACGGGAAGAAGATGATCCTGCAGTTGGCAAGCAGCAGTTGAAAGAGGCCGTTCTGTCTCAAGAGGAGGCCTCGCAGGAAGAAGCGGGCGTTTTGTCCCACGAAGAGGAAATGGCCACGAGAGCAAAAGCGGCCGCGGTGACCTGCCAACATCACCACCACACGTGTCGTCGCAAGAGACGCGGTGCAAAAGTGGAGCCTGGTGGGACCTCCGAAGTCGTGCACTGTAGAGAATGTCTACACGCTGCGCACAATAACAGGTATCGGTCGATTTCAAGGTAACAATTGCGTAGTTTAGGTTAAATTCCTAGCAAAAATGCAACAATTGCCCGAACGTCTCTCCGAGAATGATAATTATGAAACGGGCATAAGCGAATATTATATTTTTCTACATTTTGCAGTGATTTGATAGAAGACATCTTGAGTCCAGACGACGACGGTTCGTGCAGCTCCCGAATGAGCAACAAATCCGAGAAGAACATGGCCGATTTTGACGGCGAGGAATCGGAAGGGGAAGAGGATATGGTGCAGCTTTCGACGGCCGTGCCCACGGGTCACGGTTCCATTCCTATGACTTCACACCACCTGACAGCAATGTATCGCGCCCAGTTTCATCACCATCACCATCACCACCACCACCATGGCAAAGGTGAGTCTCTCGCGACGATAGCTGGGTTGAAAATGATGTGTTTTTGCCAAATTACTCATAATGCCATTTTCATTGCAGAAGTAAAGAAACCTATTAGACACTTCAAAATTGAGTCTGTGTGCCAGCCAGGACACACGCTGCTCTGGGATCTCCTACAGGACGACAAGATATCTTCGCTGTCGGAGGGAATCGCCGAAGAAGCCGAGAAGGTGTTTTGCAGCCTCATCTGCTGGAATGCTGACAGGTACATCCGCATGAAATTCATCGAGGGCTGTTTGGAAAATCTGGCCAACAACAGATCGGTGGTGATCTCGCTGCGTCTCCTCCCGAAGCTCTTCGCCTCGTTCCAGCAGTACCGGGGAGGGATGGACACGCACAAGGTCACCATCTGGGCCGAAAGGGAGCACAAGATGATGAAGTTGTTCTTTAACAATCTCGTGGCCTACGCGGAACAGAACAGGCAGGCCGGCGGCGGAGGCGGTTCGAAGCTTCTGACCAGGCACTACACGGAGATCCAGGTGCGGTTGCAGTTTCTGACGTGCATCTATTCCAATTTGGGATCCCCGGACGGATTTAGGATGAGTCTGAGCCAGGTCGACTCGCTTTGGAACTGTCTGGCCACCGACAAGGACTGTTCGGACGAATTCTTCAGTTGGCTCCTGAACCAGGCGAAGAACAGAGAACAGCACGCCCTGGGACTGGAGACCTTCAGGCATATATTCCTACAAAAAGTAAGACCTATTTCAGTGATACTGGACGAGGAATAAATTCCTCGATTAGTTGCACCGAAATTTCAGCTTGAATGAAAACTTTTTTATTTATTTATAGGTTCCTTTGTTGCCGCCGGAACATTTCAGTGCCATGGCGCTGAACGTGTTCCAGAAGCTGAGTCACCTGATAAAAGTTAATTCTTCCTCCGCAAACACCGGCAACCAGGCCGAGTTGTGCGCCACCGAGACTCTTTGGAAGATCGCCCTTAAAGCTCGCATCACGGAAGTGAGCATGACCGCCATGCAGGTTGGTTTTATTTTATTTGATGAAACGTTCGTTTTCTAAAGTTAATTCAGAATATTATAAAAACACCTTTCCCGTTCTCGCAGTATCTTAACAACTACTACATCCATGGGCACCAAGAGCACCTGGAGAAAGAAGAGGATTTCATCGAGAAATGCATGGCTAGTCTGTCTACGTGGGCGAATTCGGGTGAGACGGAAGATATACGACTCATCATGATACAGAGAGGGTTACTCCTACTCAAATCGCACCTAGACACATTCCAGAGGAGGTTAGTGACGTGTCTCTGAAATTTTATAACTTTCGGTTACTGAATTCATTAACCTTGATGCGTAGCGAGGTTATTGAGTTTCAGTAGTACTTCATAGTACAAATTCATAGTGACCAACTCACTGTTGGATATCGATAGTCTCATGTTCTTTCTGTGTAACTGCGATTTGATTTCTGACGTTGTTTTTAATAATTCTGCAGATACGCCTACCATCTACGACAGTGGATGCTGGATAGCAGTGGAATCATAAGTCACCAGAGAAGCTTGGTCGTTCGACAGTCGCCGCCACTCAGGATTATCTGTCAACCTGCTGGCACTCCTGAAAAGGTACAAAAACTACGTCCTTCACGAGTCCAGTAACGCATCGCAGTTACCGAAACGTTCATCGCCTTCTGAAACCCAAGAGTTTTTTGTTTATCTCGCCCACATCACATAAAGCGACTGTCCCTGTTCTAATTAAATGAATCTTGCGGAGGGAACTCCCCAAATGCTTAGAATTCGCTCTTTTTTTTAACGAAGCAAGTGCACTAACAGTAAAACCACCGAATACAACGTTTTTTTTTTAAATAATTATTAACAGAAACGAGTCGTTTTTAGTGCCTCATCTGCCTTTCTCTTTTAATGGCAATTTATAAATGTGATCCCAAACTGCATTGCAGGTGACGATTGAGTTGTTGGCCAGCGACTACGTTGCCGATTTACGCGCTGAAGTTACTCGATGGTGGCAACATCAACAGCAACTGAAGAAACAAGCTGCCGCTGCTCAACAGGTGAATGTCTTTTTTTTTTCGTGTTGTCCCCGACTGTTAGAAGGAGCTCATATTTAAAAAAAAAAGAAAAAGAAAATGCCTAAAATACTGTCTTATTTGATTATCAACAGAAGAGTGGAGACGGAGAGAAAGCGAGTAGTTCGACCAGTACCAGCAACCTTGGGCCAGTCCTGACGGAAGGACCCATCAGGATGATCAGTCTAGGACAGGAACTGACTGCCGAATGCGACGAGAGGTCGCTGCAGGAGATCGGTTTCAAGGACTTCCAGCTGGTGTACGTCTCCGTGGGGTCGCCGCGTCCGCAGCGGAAGCGCGAAGGATTCGACGCCGGTTCGACTCTGCCTCCTCCCAGCCGCGACAAGTTACCCATGCTCCTACTGCTGAAACCCGCTTATTTCGAACAGCTGTTCAGTCTGATGCATTGGCTCAGCGGACTGCATCCTGCCGGAAAAGAC
>JAQFYH010000130.1:0-16187 GCA_034694405.1 Scolopendrellopsis subnuda
TCACTTTTGCATGTCACATCAGATTTTAAGTACTCCGTTCACAGTATTTTATGTGTGCGACCAGGAATTAATAATTCCTGGTGCGACTGATACAGATTTGCGAGTTACTAACAGTGTGTGGTGTGCGCATAAACAACTCCCATATTACGTACTCACACAGCATAAAAATTCTCGCTTCCAGTCAATCCTAATTTAGTTTACTTTCATACGCCAGCAATGTGACTGTGAGTAATTTATAATGCCTCATCAGCCATGTGGGACATGAAATTTGTAAAGCAAAATGCATCAGATATCTTGGCTTCTTTTACCTTTGGAGAAATTTGCATATACAATTTATTGGACTGCATGAAATATTATATTATATAGCTTCATATTTAATAAAAATGAGCAAACAGCTGTGGTATATAGAACCTATATACACGGTGAAGTACGGTATTCTAACTGTATGCAGCAGCAGATATGAAACACAGACTTAATTTTAGTATCAACCATTTTTTTTAAAGAAGTGCAGCAGCAGAAGTTAAGATAAGATTATGCTATGGCTGCCTTCAGTCTTCTCGCTGGATTGTTTAAAGAGAAGCATGATTTATAATCTGTATGTTTTTTCTTTTTCATTTCAGGAGTATAAAAATCCATAAAACGGCTTGTTACGGTACATTTCATGGAAAGAATTAGTGCTGAACAACAAATTTCGTAGGTTCTGAACGGTAATAGACATAGGTTTCAAAGATTTACCGAAACACCTTTATGTGGAAAATTACCAGTGGAAAATAACAGAGTTACAAATTAGCTCACGCCCGTAAACTTCGAAAAAAAAAAACCCATGCATTTTAAAATGACTCCTCATTTTACTGTATACAGATAGTAGTTTACATACGGAGTAACTTACAATATTAATAGACCTACACATAAATCTACATGTATTAGGTAATTTGCAGTGTACACGACTACACGTAAAACACATTCTTAGTTGTTCAAAGTGTACGTAGTACGTCCGCCTTACGTTTTACGTAGGGCACAAGACTCTTTTTAAGTCCAGTTTATGACCCCAGCAGATTTTATTTTTAGACAACAGAAAAAGGAATATAACTTGTACGCTTTTTCAATAAAGAAGGCCATGCTAAACCTCGCTATTCTGTCATGATTTCGTAAATTGCGTCATTTGCAGAGGGGGGAGAAGCTTGATGGCATTGCAAATAAAGAATTCATGTACGTTAATAAAACGACTGGATGTCCATTATAAATGGTGCATCCAACGGGATCCTCCTCCGTCCCAGCAGCTCCGAAAATTCAATTGTCCTTTTTGTACTTACGGATAAATTGAGATTTATGTGAAACGGTTTTTACCAAAGAACTTTTCAACAATATTCCTTAATAAAATTTACCTTAAATAAACATTGAAAGAAAGAAAAACGAGATGTAGAAAAAGAAAAGTTTTCGAAAGGAAAGAAACGAGTGATTGGACGGGAACTCGGGAAGAACCCTAGATGATATTATTACGGTTATTTATGACTGTTTTGTGCAGTAACATCTCTTGCTGCAGTAACCCTGCAAACGAACGTGAACTTGGAAAAGAAAGAGATCTCATTTTACATTGTTTTCTGATTGGTTGAAAGGAAAATCCAAGTTAACTCGGACTAAATTAAGACTGCGTAGGATACTCTTACACTACTCCTTGAAATTAGTTTTAAACACGATTAAGAAACTAAGAACACAGTCAGACGCTCCGTATAATGGCAAAATTCTATTGGCAAAGAAAACCACAGACACTGCGTAATTATAACGAAAATAATACGTGTTTCAAGTATTCCGCAGCTCTCAGAAATGTCGAGTGTTTTTAAACTTTGTGCATCGAAATTAAATTAATTTAACGTTTTGAATGGTTTTTGCTTCAGTCATTGTCTTTTAATATCTAAATAATAAGACTTTTTCATCTCACTTAATTGAAGAGAACGAATGCTCTTCGTTTGAGTTGTTTTTCCTGCATTTTTGTTGGAATTATTGCTGCCACAGCAAGAAAAACAATGAAAAGACAATTAAAGCGAATATTAGAAAAGCATGGGAACTGAAGAATCCTTGAATTTTCCAGGAAATTGTTTCGTTGAAAATGGAAAAAAGGGAAACTGTAAAAGAATACCATCGTCTACACTCTACAGAGTACGAATAAAGCAGACTAATTCCTAACCTTTTGTTGTCGGAAACCAAAGATCACCACTACCATTCTGATAGAGGAAGTTTAATGTGGGATACACTTGAAACAAACAAACAAAATTCCTAACGTAAAATATAATCGTGATACAACCAAATTACAAATTAAATATCCAGGGATGAGCTGACGCAAGAACGTCAGCTCATCCCGTTTAGATGGAGCCAGCAGTAAGAAACTGAAAAGCGATTGATGTTATAGTGTAAACGAAAACCCGCAACGCTTTGCATTATAAATATTTTGGTAGACAGGTCGTCATTACAGTGAAGAATGTGGATTATCTATCAAAATGCTCTGATGTCAATTTCAAGCAGGAAAAGCGAAACCGGTATTAGCAGGCGGCAGCAGCTGGCATTGTTTCTGAATTGTAGGGAGTTTTAAACGGCACAGAGCACCCACCGCACCGACGAACGGCTTTTAGCATGGATGGTGAATTATTCAACCAATTCTTTTTCTTTTACACCGCAATCATAATATGCGGAAACATAAATATTCAGCCTGCAATTTTTTTTATCCCTCGGAAAACAATACGTTTTTCGACAAAACGAATTACTTTCGAAACCAAATTCTTATAAGACACCCATAGGTATGTCAGTGTTTTCACGGTCAGTCAACGGAAAATTAAAAAAAAGAAGAACAAAAATACCCATTTTGTTCTTTTTTTTAGCCACCATTCATTAACTGAGATATAGGAAACGATTCCTTGATACCGGTTCTCCAGTCCACGAAGCATTTGGTCTACGGGAAATCTTCAAATCTCCCGTTGCCCTGACTGCCAGTTTGCGTCACAAGTAGCCGAAGTAGGGTTTAGAAAACAACCAATTGATACGTACTTCGATAACAATTTTACGTGTCTTCTTAATTTATTGTTAGCCTTCATTAAGAATATTAGAGAATATTGGCGAGCTAATGGGTTTATTAGAAGTCTGTGGGCTGGGAGAGCATATATTTTTGGAGGTGCTTGAACAAGAGGAAGTGAAGTCTGGCTGATTATACGATAAATATTTTCAACAAGACAACTTAACGCTTTTGTAGCCCATAATAAACATCAGCTCGTAATGTAAATTTACTATCTTCTGAACAGTCCCTATATGTGCAGACAAAATTATTTTCATTAAGAGGGGGAAGAAAGTCTTATTACGTCATCAGTCAATTGTACGGGTAGTGAGTGCCTTCCTCTCCCCCAACCTGACTTGACGGGAGAAAGAACACTGATGATTCCGGAGGAGAGATAGACAATTGCCCACCCCCTCTCTCTCTCTGCAAATTCTAACATCAACGCAGATATTGCCAAGAAAATGAAATAAGTTTCATGACAAAATGAAACAGCATGGGAGTGCTGGGGTGAAGAGATAAAAGAGAGACAAGCATGGACAGCGGAAAAAGATTTTTCTTCTGGAGGAGAGAGGCAGCAGCAGCAGCGGCAAAACCAATTTTAGCCAAACATTACACGTGGGTCTATTAAGGAAATTCCCTTCACACAAATACCATTTTATATAAGGGGGGAAACATGAAGGTTATGAATTAGATTATATGTTTTAGGATAACAAAAAGCAATTATATAAAATGCGTTTCGTACCCGCGTCCCCTCCACACGCGCACTTGATGCTGCATGCCGAGAGTGAGTGCATCAGACAACAACAACCATGAAGATTTTTGTACAATATTATACAGGGTGTGACTGCGTGGATAGACGTTGATAATACATCCTTAACAAAAGAAGTTACGCGTAAGTTTTGTATCAACTGTGCCATGTGGGATATTTCTCATGTTATAACGGTTGTTACGGGAAGACACATACCGCACGCAAAAGATGATGGACTGCAGATGTTTTCCCCCTTATAGCCTATAATTTCAAAAATAAATAATACTAAGGATTGTTATTATAATGCAAGTGATAAGAAATCCCCATAATCTAATCTTATGCCGTAATACGAAGATTTTCAACATTCGCAGCTTCGTCGTAGAATAACGAATAGCATTTTCGTTTACTTTATATTAAAAGCTTAAAAGAAACCATTTTATTTTATCAGAACACACGGCTGAATACTGTTTTTCTTATATTTATAATTTATAGAATTTATTACGACTGGGAAAGATCGAAATGCTCTAATACAGAATCTATCGAAGTCACAGCGTCAAAAGAAAACATAGCAGTTAGAAGAATGAAGATTTTATGTTTAATAATTTAATGAAAGAAAGAATGCTTTGTCTAAACATACAATTGCACTCAAAGAACTCGAGTACGGTATATTGTTAAAAGTTCGTACTAACCTAATGAACGCGGGGGCGCAAAAATTTATTCCCTTTCATTAATTTTCTTGCCCTCCCTATAGCAATTAGAGTTGCCCCTTCTTTTCTATCGCCAGACTTAATGCATCTTTCTGATAGTATTTGACCTATAAGAAGCCATTGAAGGCTACGCTCGAATGCATGACGAATTTCTTGCGTTAACGTCTTCGCCCCAGCCATTACCATCCAGTATCCTCCATCCTCTGTTTCTCTTCCCCCTTCATCCTTTGATCGTTATCCTTTTAGTTTCCTGTTTTGTGTTTCTTTATATTGATAGCACATTGAGACATAAAGGATGCTTGGATATCTGCCATCGTTCTGCCGACCTATGCGGGCGCTTAAAATTTCAATACAAAGCAGTTTACATACCATATAGAAACCCTTCTCAATAAAAAAAAAAACAGCATACGCGAACTCTGTTCACAATAACGACCCAACCGAATTGTGTTGTTTTTGATTTTTTTTCTTTGCCAATCACTCAGCTGTATTTCTGCTTAAAAATAAACGTTGATTTTTAGCTTAAAAATAGATTCTGCTTTTTGTTCTTATTTAATCTGATTTTTATTTTTTATTTATTTCCTTTTTAGAGATGTCAAAAAACATCAACTGGTAGTGACTTTTCTTTTACTTTACGTTTACATACTAATCGAGTCAGTAGGATCTAATAGGTACGGTAGCTGTGGAGTTCTCTTGTAAGTTTGTGCAAAAATTTGATATAATTATTCTATGATTTTTATCTTAACCTGAAACAGTGAAAATTATTTTTGCAATACAATCTTTTAGTTTTCTTACGCCGTCAGTTTTAGAAGTGAATGTAAATATATGGGGAATAATCTAAGTTACGAATTTGCAGCGTGTTCGTAACTCCGAGTAAGTTATACTGTATAATACTGTAACAGTCCTATACAGAGTAATGTTTGCGTATTCAATATACCCAACACAATACAGCGATATTAGCCCCCTTAAAGTTTCGAAAGCAACGTTTCAACGATAATGATCGGACTCACTCGAAAAGAAAGCTAATTGAAAAATCCATGAGAAAATAATCTATTAAATTTACGCCAACGACAGCGGCAGCAGTGATTGTTACTTAACACTCCGATCGCTACAGAATGACACACTGATGCGATTAACCATATTTGATGCATTTCCTAAACTATCGGGAAAACTCCTTTCCTTCCCAGATGAATTCTGTTATACACAAGAAGCTCAGACAGTAGTCAACGACTTAAATTAATTCTATAAAGTTCGGTAGTTAATTCACGGTAGATTCTTTGGTATTCAATCAAGGGATATCGCCGATACAGCGCGATGCTGATGGCGTCGTGTGCGAGAGCGAGAGTGTCTGTGACGCCTAGAGTTATGTTTCCCATTTATAACCCGGTCTGATTTCTCCTTTTGAATCATCATGGGACCCATTAGGCGGCTCCAATCAATCTCGGCTCACCTATATTCACTGTTGTACCCCTTTTATTTGCCAAGAATTGTTACTCCTGGAGCTGAATTCCGGAAAGGATGTACAGCAGCTTATGATATACGGTACAAAAGGGGGGAGCGAACAAAATATACGACATAATAAATGAATTCTGCAGTATGCGCTGTTCTCTCTGCCATATTCTTGAAAATTAAATTTAAAAAACGATACGCTATAATAAAAAATATGTAATTTATTCAACCTTAGAAAAAGGAACTGCGAGGGCAATGAATAAACATATGTTTTAAAATACCGTTATTATAGCTGCACTATCGAGACTCGCAGAACCTGATACGTTGGCCAAAATTAATTAGTTTCAAAGTGTAATATAATATGAAATTTACCCGGAAGGCCACGTCCTAAGTAAAGCTTTAATATCCTTGAAATATAAGCGGTATTCTATTACGCTACTTACTCTATTTCTTTACTTAAGTCGCGCACGCAGGACAAAGACAAACTAAAATTCATGAGTTTTCCAAAGCACACATATCATTGGCTCAAGTTTCTGCACTGATAGCGCCAGCATTAAACCAATCTATCAAATGCTTAAATTGCTGTTCGGAAATTACTGGCTGTTTTCAGGCAGCAGGTTCTGTCGAATGCACTCTCAAATTACCAATTTCGATTCACTCACAAATAAAGAGACATTAAGCCATGAATGATAATGATATTAATATTATATAGTCTCTCCATTTTCAGTTACACATATCATGATTTATATATTACGAAGCATTGATTTATTCATAAACTGGGGGGAGAAGTTGTTATATAAATTTGAATACATTTCGACCCCTCTTGCTCCTGATGAGGATGCTTTCCCTCAGTAAATTAGTGCATTACGAGGCTGCATACGCTTTGAGCGATCAGGGGGCTTTTAATAATTAATAAAACATTAATATCTATAGCGGGGTAATAATGAAATATAGTTCGTAATGTACCCAGTAATGCATATAACTAACAAAATTAAAAACGATTTCCGGTAGAACGATAGTCATTTTCATAATATTATGCGAAAAGGTGAAATTTTTAGTCTTACGATGACATTCCTGCTATATCGGATTTCATGAATTTACCAAAAAAGGTTAACTGGGACTGCTTTTTTAATTCAGTCAAACGCGCACGCTAACAGAAGGATTGTATAGACATAGTCTTAGTAATACATTTCCTCCCCAAAATTTCTTTTTGTACGCTTGCTAAGGTAAAACAGTAAAAGCAACAGAACATCTGACAAGATAATAGTTTACAAAGGTTGGACAAGTACCCCATATTTAAATTTAATTTTTTGGTTTATTTTTGTACCAGGAACAATGCAACGTATGCGGTTCGTGGATAACCATTTGACCACACTGTCAGTCTGTTTTTGACCAATAGAAAAGACAATAAAGCATTGTCTGTGGCTTTGATCTGGCAGCTATCATCAATGGTACGATCACAACTGGCATAAACATGTTATGTTGGTTAAAATAAAACTATTTATCATAAATGGATTAGCACTAGCTGGTTTATACTTGCATATTTTCTTCTTCTTAGGTTTCTATACAAAGAGAAAATAATAATTGCAGTCAGATAAAAGTTGTGATGGTTTCCCTAAGACAAACTGTTTTCGGGTGGCAAATGTCCGATTCAACTCACGTCCGTTTAGGTTTATTCAATTTTTCTCAGATTCACAGTGATTTATCAACAAAAGTTTACGCGTTTGTGACTTTCGGCTTGTGAGAACATCCGCCGATAATAATATACTGTGTGTATCAAAAAACAACAGAAATCAGCCAAACACGTATTGTATATCTCCCCTCATTCCGTCATCCTCCCTCCCTCTCTCCACCCCCTCCCCCTTCATTCCGAAACAGAGCATTGACCAAAAGAATGAATAGGAAACTGCGCGCGGATATCCTCTGTCAAACGACGCGGGCGCTCGCATTGTTGCGCTGGATCGTTTATTCCACATTACAAAATCGTTTTTCACTAAATATGAACGTTCGATTGTTCAGTAAAATTGCATTTACTTACAAGATGCGCAGTGAAAGGTTCCTTAAATTGGCATTCTGTACACAGTCTACAGCATTATTTTATGCTGTACTCCGTATGGTGTGAATCCAAGTTGAAGCTTATTGTAATATAAGCGGCAATTTTACCTAAATACCAAGCCTGGTTAATATAAAGCACAATGCCCCTCTTTCAGTGCCAATTAATTTTCATATTTCAAGCTTATTAAATTACTGTACGGGGTATGTATTCCGTATTACGGTATCTGTTTGGCGATGTAGCTTTAGTGTATGGCATTTGGCTAACACTGCTTATTTTATTGTAGAGACTCTAGGCTATGTTACTATAATACCTATGGGTAGTCGGTACGTCTACGAAAATGTGCGACAACACTTCAGAAATCGCCATGAATGGAAACACAACATACTATTGTAAGTTACCTAGTGTAGTTTAAACATTGAAAAAATACGTGTAATATTTTCGGATTCTCTTTCACCGCGGTCTTACGAAAGAAGATCGATCAAAATTCAAAATAGCTGATTTTGAAATTGTGTATGCCTATAAATTTTATCCAGCTGGACCAGGTTTATGAAAAAATTAGAATCTATTCCGACCTACAAGTGGAATAGTGGATGACTGTTAAAAAGTTTGAAATGCATTTCTTTCTAGCAATTAAAGTAATTTTGTCTGTGTCGGGGGTGCTGGGAGTGCTGGTTACAAACCACATCCTCTTATTTGTATAAACGAAACATCTTTGTCGTATTATCCCAAACATTTCCATTTTTTCCCGGCAACTAGAACTCAAATAGCGTTATAATTTCGCCATTCTGCTCCCCCCAAAATATGTTGCGTTGCGTGTTTGTAAGAGCAACAGCAGAAAGTATGAATTCATGCGTATAGCGTTATTGCGTTTCCGGGTACTGCTGGGGGTAATTTTGGATTTCTAAGCTTCGCACCGAGAGAGAACATCTCATAAAAATCATCCTAATGTACTCGGGAAAGACAAACTCGATGGAAAATGTTGCTGCTACGACGAGAGTGTCGCGGGTTGATGTTGCAAAACCCATTTTTACACAGCAGATAGGACTTTGTTTCGTTTGTTTTTAACAACACGAGAACAGTGTTAAAGAATTTAAAGTTTGGTTTTTATTACGGGTCAGCTTCAAATAGGAATGATTATTTCGGAAAATAATTTGTAATTTCCAATATTATCCACCACGTACCCAAAGCTCTAAAGTCATAGTACATAATAAACATGTGTTCCAGCATAAATGTAATTATAAAATGATTGTTTCTTCGTTTACGGACATAAAAAATGTAAATCTCGCCGTGCGTACATGTCTTTACTAAATCTGAAATTAAAATTCTATGATGAACATCAAACACAATTTTCTTTACTCTATCCATGCTTTAACAGGGTTTCGAACCCAGACCCTAAGGGAATATGAGTCAGTCGTCTTGCTGACTGTGCTATCGAGGAGCAATGAAGATGCAACAAGAAAAAAAAATCTATTATTTTATTGTATAATATTTATTATTGAATTTTATTTTTAACTCAGTCTAAAAAATGTAGTTTATGTTTTCTGTCTGTCAGCGACTCTATTCGTATTATTGTAAATAGTACTCAAAGTACACAATACTCAAAGACCAGATAGATATTTTGCGACGTTTTTTTTTGAAACTACTATTATTTTATTATTATTAAGATAAAAAACCTTGAAATAATACTAAGGATTATAAAAGTGTAAAATATATTATATTACGATTTATGTAAATTAATCACCTTAATTGCTGAAATAAAACGACATAGAAAATATAAGCTTCATAAAATGTTGAAAATCCCTTTAGAAACTAAGAATGAATTCAAAAACTATGATATTCTTCACACTTCAAGAATAATAATAATGAAGTAAATAATGACGAATGCTGTCTTTGAGAGATTACCGACAGTATTCTTTGTTTACTTTCAAGTACTTTATATTGCAACTTTGCAGAGGGTATGGTACTCCATATACAGGATACTATCTTCTAATTAATGGCACATACTCTCATTTTCTGTTTATGATTTCGGTTCCTTTAACTGCGTCCAAAATCATCGCCAGTTTCTCCGGGCACCTTTTGCAGTGCTTCAACCTGCAGTATATTTCATTTCTCAGATTCGAGACAGCGGTTTCAACCGACCGAAATAATCGCTTCATTTTTCTTTGCTTCTTCATTATATTGTTATTTAGCTATTGTTCTCCGTAATTGTGTGCGCGCGCTCCTTTCGCCTCTAGGTTTGAAAATATTATATAGCGAAGGAAAAGGATTTTAAGTGAAAATAAGCGAGACGATGCAAAAGATATTATTTTCCTCCTCTGTCTCTTATTGCGTCGTGTGTCTCTCCCATATTATTGTGCTGCACGACGAAAAGCATCTTCATTATTATGGACGTAAATTATTGTCATAATTTCGTGGCCATAATTTATTTAAACGTCACGTCTGCATTCCTTTGTTTATTAGTTACGAAAGAAGAATAAACTTTTTTTTTGTCATTTGGATGGTATTTTCTAAGTTTTGTTCTAAATTTTATTTCTAATTTGCATCATATTGCAAGTTTATTATTACAAATATAGAAAACTCTAAATTGTCGGTATTGAATAAACTTATTGAATCTAACATAAAACCGCCCATTCAAGAATTAAAACTTTATTTCGCGAGGGCTGGGAATATACCCCGTAATATACTGTATAATAAAAATAATTCCAGTACATACTCATCCAGTAATACTGGAATTTTTTAAAAAGAAAATAATACAAGTAAATCAAAATTGGTTTTTACACTAAAACTTTAAAATTCAAAGAAATACTATACAGAAAGAAAAATACGGAGTAACAAATAGGCAACTAATTGATAATCGCTATCCTATTTATTAATTAAGCTTAAATTATTACATACTCGTATGCCGTATGAGGACCCTCAGTCTCCTAAACCACACAAGCAAAATTCTGCTGAAAGTCATACACAATAGGATCTATCGAAAAGCAAACGATTGGTGTTTGTTGGCCGCCAACCTCCAGATTGGAGACGGCACTTAAAGAAGAAGATGCCTTATAAAGTATTTTCATTCAGAGTAAAATGATATTACACCGGTGTTTATTACCGCGTTTTAATGAATTAGCATTATTGATTCTCGTATTGTACGTTGTAGGATCGATTGCTGTATTTTGTTTTCTCAGGATGAAAATATCAAGTACTCTGCTGTATTGAGAAACGTTTACTTTACTTTACTTTTCGCAAGCCCAACTGAGAAAGCGTTATAACCCGGTGGGAAAGAATAAGATGATTTCTGTGGTGGATTCATGTAATCATGTAATCGACTATACAGCGTAAATAGACGACAACCTCCAAAATGCGAAGCCAACGCACTATCGTGCTATTATATTCCTCGTTGGCGCAATCATTTTTGTTACGTAACATTTTACCACGTCAATTTAAATTAAAATTTTTGACAGTGTTCTAATGGCTTTATATATTCTAAATATATGCAAGTGAAAAAAAAAAACCTTACGCGTCATTTTCATGTCACGCGGTCATTTAGATTGGACGAGACCGCCGCCGCTGCTGGTGTAATAATCACCCACTAGATTCCATCGCACCCTTGAGCATTAGCCCCTTTTATCAAGCCATAATAAGTTATTTACACCCATGTAAATCAACGACAACTTTCATCAGCAGTGCTGGGCATTTGCAGAATGCGAGAATTAACTAAACTGCTAGAGGCGGAATAAATAAATGAATATTTAAAGCTGCGACGAGCGGAGAACGAGTTTATTAAACGTCAGGCGAAACGACGAGACTTTTTAACGGAATCTGGGCTTTAATATTTAACGTTCTGGATTTCATTAGTGGCCGAGGGATTAGATCGATTGCAAGACAAAGTGCCATGGTACAAGGGGTTGAATTCTTAGGAGTTCTTTTTTTTTTTAATATTTAGTTTCGTTAAATACATTTGAAAATTCATTGGCAGGATGAAGGTATAGGTAGTAACTGTGAGGTCACATGGTGTTTTGGTTTATGTGATGGTGTTCCATGGTGATCACACTGATCAGTGATCACTAAACATCATTTAGGTGAAGAGATGTGTGCTCGGAGAGGGTTCAAATCCTGCCAGAGGCTGTTATGTGAGTGACTGTTACAGAAAAAGTAGCTCTTTTTTCGAAAACACAATCTCCCTTCCAACATGTTCATTAGACCTAGTGCACCGTCTTTGGGGTATCTGTACAAACGTATACCCAGTACAGTCATATTATAAGAAATGTGTTTTTAATATTTCGTGGCTAACTTTGTTGTAAATATTTCAGAGTGCGTTATGCTCAGATGCTATTTCAATACTATGCGCTCTTGTATTCGTACAAAGCGTGCATCATGCGCCTTGATTATTATTATAACCTGCGCTTTCTCTACGTTTTCGTACAGACGAAATTATACTCGTTGGCGGTAATTGATCCTAAGAGAGCTGGAGGATAGTGCGAATATCCCTGATGAATATTCATCAACACCTTTCTTTCATCCCGTTTTTGATTCTCCCTATTGTGCAGCATCAGCCTCTGTTTTTTTTTCTTCCTCTCTGCGTCATGGAAGTGAGAACACGGAAGGCACAATAATAGTCATAATTAATTACCTGAAAAATCTCAAATAATACTCGCTTATATCTCTCAAGAGTAAAATATAGTTTAATCTTAAATGGATATTTCGCACGATTTCAAACGAGTTTTTAATGAAGTGTCTTTGAAATGTCACGGGTTAATTTTAAAGAAAATGAGAATTCGTTTTCATTCCTCTTTTTCAATTTCTTCCTTGTTTTTAAAAGATACGACTTGAAGCCTTGTGAAAATAAAATACAGCTATGAATATTGAAAAGAACCGATGATCAGGAAGCCGAAGTACAAAATAAACATTCAACAAAAGCTTTAAATTTAAATTCGTGTAGAACGTTGTTTTAGCTGCGGGTTTTATAGGAAAACCCATCTTCAAAATTATCCCCTCAAGATAATAACCACTAATCTCAGCTCTTCAGTTTCTAATAAAAAAAAAAGGAATTTATAATTAATTCTATGGAGAAAAGATTAAATTTAAAATAAGACGCACTAACAAAATACTCTGCAGAAGATAACGCCAAAATGTTTTTGCTGTAAATCTTTATAGAACAGTACTGTAAATCAAATTTAATGCCCTGATTTACGACATTATGGTACTTTAGAATATTGTTTACTGAATACAAGCAGCATCGTAAAGAATAAATTGATTTTAGTACTCTGTAACCAACGATACATGGCATTTTCTACAATACAGTACAGTATTTTTACCCCGAACACTCGCACTAACACTAGAGCAATGAAGACTGCATCCTGTTTTGTCGTTTTGATTTCTAAAAAAGTTAAATAGGCCTACATGTATTATTTTACCAAATATTTTAAAATAAAACCTTTGTTTTGGCCACGCCGTCTAAACGCGGTTGTTTGTCAGGTAATGAGTGTGGATTCTGTAATAATATTATTTTTCAACCACTCGCAGTGTATTCTATAATCAAAGTGCAATTGAGCAGGCAACATTTGTCAAAATATTCTAATACAGACTCACCGACTGTAAGGTCCAACGTCCAATTCTCCAGCACTCTTCATAGAATCTAACTTAAACTGTTGGAAATACAGTAGCTCCTAAAAATATGGATGACTATAATGATTAAAACAATTTCAATAAACAAAATCAAGAAAAAAGTCAATTTACTATCAAAGTGAAATTAACTTATTATGGTTTCAAGCTTTGCAACAAAGTACGGTAATCTTGCGTGTATCTGAGTTGTATCGAAATACAATCACGTATAGACTTTGTCGAGACATCGCTGGCGTCAAAATCTAATCAAAGCGTTTTGATTGTTCACTTATTGTGTGCTGTATCGTTTTTTTTTTTTTTTTTTTTAAAAAAACTTTCTTTTTTAAACTGAAGACAACCAATTTACTTTGAAATCGAGTTTTATTTATCCGGAAATCTTCGGGGAATTCCACTTTATAATATAGCGACGGCGAGTCTGTATATGTGGGTAATTTGCAGAATGAAAGATCGCGGTACATGTGTCTTGTGGTTTCGAAAGGAAGAAGAAAGTAACGTGCGTTGGATGAGGTTTTAGGTCCGCAGAACAAGATAGAGAAAGGGAGAGTGAGTCCCAGGATATGGCAGGTTAATTGCAGCACCGAGAAAATAGATCAGAGTTCTTTAACAAGACAGGAAGACCCAGAAAATTGCTAGCTGGCCAGAACACGAACCCACTGTATTGTGTATCTGTATATAATGCACTGTTATATCTATACCGGTACAGTAAGGCACACTATTCAGTAAGCATTCGCTATATAGGCCATGCAACAGAACTTTGTTTACTTTACTCATGATATGTTCAATTTTTTCCAGTTCCCAACTTGCAAGTTTCCCAACGTATACTTATCCAAAAGAATAAAGACCCCAAGTTGACGTTTTCGGAGCTGAGTGATTTAGAGATTATAGAGCATTTGCCTAAGATCGTGGGTTCGAATTCGATCGAATTTGTACTTACGCGTTCCTATAGCGTCATTCCAAATATGTTCAATAAACTTTGAGCGACGGCTTTAGGCGTCATGTCGACTATAACATAAAAAATATATCGATACATATTACGTTACATCATAAATTACAGCATACACTTTCAGTTTAATACAGCATTGTTTTAAAAATGTTGAATTGAAACGAACATTAAACAACCTTAAAAGAGCTGGAAGAAAACGTTAAAAGAACAGTCACCAAGTAAACGAAAGAGGAAGAAATATAAATAGGAACCCTGAAAGAAAATAACCCTATGTGTTGAGCTAGAGAAATCGACAAAAGCAATATCCCTGGATCGAAATGACCACGACTCGAGATCAGCCCATGCATGTCGATTGCAGAAAAATAGACCTTTATGGCATCAAGATTATATAAAGAAAAGAAAAAAAAAGATAAGGCCATATACGTTATAGGAGGACGAACTGCAATCTCCATTACAACAATACTCGTTTGCTATAATATAGTTTAGGAAAGAAAGAAAAAAAGCGAGGTTTATTGAAGTACGATATAGGCTACTCCGTTCCACATAACAATAGATAAGTGCATGCGAGATTCGTTCTTTATAGAGTTGAAAACAGAAATACAAAGCCGTCATATTTGTGTTGATAACATGTGCTTTCGCGTCGAATATAATTATGAAGTACACTGTATAGAACCAAAAAAACCTCTCATTCTCCATTCTAAACGATGCCTTGCTGTAACTTTATAAATTCTATCTAATAAATATGGCAATATGTTACTTTCTTACTGTTCTCTCAGAGGGCATAAATTTTTTCAATAAACTTGTTTTAAAGAAAGCTCTTTATAGTTTAAAACATCAATTTTTAATTCCTAACCATCTTCACAACAATTCTATACTTACGAAGTATATTAGGTTATGGTACAATTGAAGAATACTAAGGTAGAGTGATTAACAGTAATTTTCAATGGATGAATTCCGTGAAGTAGCCGGCCCGGTTACCAACCACGAGACCACTGGGGCCCTGGGTTCGAATCCCGGATAAGGCATGGAAGTTTGTGTTTGTTTAGGGCTCAGTTCCCAGAGCCCGACGAAATTGAGGACCCGAAATGGTAATTAAAACTATGATAGTAACGCCCATTTTGAAGTTACTAAAAAGCCGTCATGCCTCGAGTGAACGGCGGGAAGAACAAAAAAATAATAATAACTAAGAAGTGAAGTTTGGATTTTCTACAATTTACGTGTATTAATAGAATATTTTAATAGAATGTTTGTTGGCCGCCAACCTCCGGAACGGAGACGGCACTTAAAGAAGTGAAGAATAGAATATTACTTTTAACTTCTTCGCATAATCAGTTCGCCAGAGAGATGCAGAATCTAGGTTTTTTTTTTATATAGAACTCGTAATTCGGCACCTGAAATACTCCGGTAGTTTAATTAACTGATGGGTACTTCTCTACGTAAAAGTACCTCATGGCTCGTTCCAAACTAGTTTTCATCGCGGGTGTGAAGATGATAATTGTTTTTTTTTTTTTTTTTGGTAAAGAAGTTGGTCCTATTTTGAATACTGACACTGCTAACTAGAGGCCGGACGAACCCAGTTTTTTCGGGTTCGCGTTCGGTTCGGTTCGTACGGGCTCAAGTTCGCGTTCGGT
>JAQFYH010000131.1:0-16180 GCA_034694405.1 Scolopendrellopsis subnuda
AAAAAACCTATCAAATAAAAAAAAGTTTAAGAAAATTGACCAAGTATTTACCGAGATTTGCGGGGCCAAAGTTTTTTTCGACGTGAAGAACACTCTTAAGTACCTTTTTATACCTTATTCTTTTTGAACATGCCTTAGACTACTCCGTTTAGTTTTCTCTCATCGTGTTTTCTCTTCACGGTCAAGGATAATAATGCTTTCAGCTATACGAAGTAGGTTATACACGCTTTTAGCTGAATACATGCAACCATGGGCTCTGAGAAAGTACAGATAAGGATGTTTCGTATATGGCAATATTATTTTAATATCTTCGTACGAAGTAGAACTAATCGTTATGAAAGTGTAGTATCTTTTTTCGCATTTTTAATAATCCCTCGTATCCACTGTATCTACCGTAAATGCCATCGGGATCAGTTACAGAGTTACTTATTTTAATAATACGAAGTCCCTATTGTTTTTATAGTCATAAAGTGACAGATTAAACTTAAGTGGCAATTAGTATTTTGTTTTAGCAAGAATTGGAGACGGATTTGATAAAATGAATTACTATTTTTAGGGTTTGATTTGGAAAGCATATTATTAAAATGTTGAAATTTTAATTGTAACAATATTGAGTGGATTATGGTGTGTGGGTGTAAGTAATAAGCAAGGCTTTTAGTGGACTAACGACGTAAGTTAAGAGAGATAACAATAGTATATAATACTTTGGTTTTTACCAGCACGTTAAGCTACAGTGCCGGTAATTGAACACTTTCATTTACTTTGTAATGAAGATTTCTTTTAACAGCGAGAGGCAAAATGGGTTATTCAGGCCGACAAACCCAAGCTAAAGTGCCGCTGGCCGCCTGTAGAAAAAGAATCATTCTCCTGGAGTAAGCGCCGTTGTAAGGTTCTATTTTTAGAGAGGCAGACTTTATATTTATAAAAACAAATCGTTTCTTTTCCAAACAACAGTGAAAAGCCACGCAAAGAGAAAGGAATTTCGCACTTCAGACCACGCAAAGGTTTGATACAAACCGACGGCATTTACGAGCCAATTCATTATATAGGGTGGGCTAGAATAATAATAATACATACCCTGAAGTAAGAATAAAAGGTATCGCATTTTCCTGACATAATGCAGCGGTATTCTTACTCTAATCGTTAATGTCAAACTGTAATTCAACATGCAGTAAAACTTGGTCATTTGTTTTTCCCTAATTTAATTTTGATAGCAGTCTTATTGAATAAGTTTCAAAAGCGGAAAAGGCGGTGGGTAAAAATATAGAGGGATAAGAAATTTGCTATCAAAAAGGCGCAAACTGGGTCTATAGGATTAGCAAATCCCTTGGGAATATCTCACGTTGTTTAAACCTTTAATGTGAAATTGACTTTTACACAGATAATATACCACATGGAATATCTTCCTGGGGGGATACCTAACATCGGACTCGCCAACCGATTGGGGTCAGTGGCCAACAAGGAGGGTGGCGCATGCATCCACCCTGCCCCCACTACCCTTCGAAAGAAGGAGTAATAATGTGGGTTACAGTTGAAACAAAACAAAACAATATACCACATGAATTGGACATAATATTTTTTCACTATCTTCCACCAATAGTAACCCCGTGATATGGCGAAGAGAGCGTTCGAGGCATGGAAACTACGGTTACGGCCGGGGCATTCACAGAAGGGTCGGAGAATAGGTCGAACATACCAAACAAATTCGCTGGCGAAAATATTCGCAGTTAATATATTGCTTAGGGTAAGTTTTGCCAACTTATCCTTATCGCCCTCTGTACTAAGTTGGTCATACCTGTCTGTTATACCTACTCTGTATTGTCGTCACCAAGTTTTTTTTTACATTTCTTATTACGGTATGTTGTTTCGGATTCTGTATGCCTGTTGGCGAAAACTTCCTCATGATATTTAATGAAACGAGATTCAAGACTTGCAGCATAAGAAAATTTCTTCGAATTTTATTCAATGATGAGCTTTCGAAATCTTCAGAAAAGTTCTGCTGACAAAGAACTACCCAGGAAATTGCTTATTCATGATTTAAAATTTGTTCAATCTCTATGAGATTATGCTTGAACTTCTGGGTCTTTAATACGCCCCGTAGAGACGGTGAAATATGCGTGTTTATTCTTTCCCCAGCATGTACGCTTCAATATTAAAAAGTAGTTGCCTACGAGGGCAAAATACAGATTGTTTCAAGGGCACCGATGCGAATCCCTGCCAAGCTACGAGTATAACTTATTCTTTCTTCGTCTTATTTCTAATGTCATATTAAGCATTTAAGCAATCTCTAGTTTTAAATGTAGCATGTACATACGAATAAGGAATATGTGCGAGGTGGTGCAATGGATCCTTTGATTAAATAATCAAGAGTTCGCGGAATTCAGATAGTCTAATGATATAATTTAATTATTTTCAAGACGCACATTCCTACAGCATAAGATTTCCCAGTATATATTAGGGACGACTAATACTGTGAAAGTCTGGTATATACGGGGTAGGAACACTGAAATACTGAAATTGTACTTTAATACAGCAGTTTATGATATACTTCTACTTTTGTTAGTACTGCACCAACATGGTTAGATTGTGATTGTGATTATTTATTCCCAATACAAAATACAACGGAGTTAAACATACAGCAATATAAAGAGAGGTAGGTTTCATAGACCCCCTATAGCTGAATAGCTGAATACTCCGTAGCTGTGGAGGCCATCGCAAAAACAAAGCAAAATTTAGGCAACAAACAATCGGAGAAAAACTAAAACAGGAAAAATATGAATTAAGAAAAAGAATGGAAGCTTATAACGAATAAAATAAAGTACATGGGTAAAATTTCTCGGCAAAAACATTCAGTAATTACAGATGAATCAATATTAATTAATAGAGTTCATGGAAAAAGTTTCAAATAGTCATTTGTGTCTGACGATCACAATAATAAGGAATCAAATCTCTGGTGGTATCACTGAAATTCTAGGAGATTTTAAGCAGACGATCGGCGTTTATATCCTCGAACCGGAGGCTAGGCGCATAAAGCTCGAAAGGGTCGACGGTCCACACAATAACATCCGATTAAAAGCGTTAAAAAGAGCAAAACGAAGAGTTTATTTGTGGCGATTTTTCACCGGCAGAAAAGTGATCCTATCTAGAAGAAATTTGTGAACCGTCTGTTAAAGAAATCCAGAATAAAAGAGCGGCAGTTCAAATCGCACGGAAAAACACAGGAATTCAACTGGTGACGCCATTCCACAAAGCCGAGGTCTGACGGAGAAAAATAAAATAAATATGAAGCGGATGATTAGAGACACCGGCTCCTGAAACGACATCCAGTTGACTTGTCCACGGATAAAGCATAATTAAATCTTCGGCGATCGCAGGATTCGCAGCAGAAATTCTGATCACTGACGTCATCACACTGAACCGAAGTCTGACGGAGAAATAAAAATAAAAATATGAAGAGGGGTTTAGAGACCCCGGTCACAGAAACGACGTCGTTTCTCATAATTTCCATAAGCATAATCTTGGGGAAAAAAAGTCAGAAAATCGAATACTGTTCTCGGCGAATAAAACTCGTAGGCCTTACGTCGGATTCCATCAAAGTTCAATCCACTAACATCGGTGAAAACAAAATACCTTTTTCTTCAATATTTCACTGCAGATGATCGAGAAGACTCCTCAAATCAATTCCTCTATTAATTTTTAAAAAATATCCATGTTTTTAAATAAAATAAAACCAAAGTTGGTGATTAAAAATAAAAAGGTGCGGCTAGCTGCAGAGTTGCCAGAGTTGCGCATAATAAATTTTCTTATTTTACTGTTAAGTACGGAAATTCGAACCAGCTTCGGTCCACCCAAGCGCAATACAACCTGTAATATTAAGGGAGTATCCTCGTGTAGACACTACTTTAAGGAAAATTCCTCAATTTTTGTCACATATGTAGGATTTGTTGTCGCATTGCTAGACAACGGCGCGAGACTGGCACATCTGGTTGGTATTAGATGGTGACTAGTAGGCCTGTGTACAGAGCCGATAGCTCACAACTACGAACACTCGAACAGTACCATCAGAGGCGTAGCGAAGGGGGTACGATTGGGGGGGGGGAGACATTCAAATTTGCCAACTTGCCACTCCGATTTTGCCAACATAAAAATCCCATAAGCGCTCAGGTTCGCGGGGTATCAGAGGCGGATTTTGTTAAAGGGGGGTTTTTTTTTTTAAATTTTTAACTCCATTTTCTGTATTCCCCGCCAGAGGCGAAAAATTTTGAATTTGTAACTCGTTTTTTCGAGTTGTTGCCCGCCAAAGGCGAACACTTGTAAATATTTAACTTGATTTTTGGTAGTTTCGCAGCTTGTTCCCGCCGGAGGCGAAACATTTTGAATTTGTAACTCGACTTTACATGTTCGTTCGCTTTATTTCCCGTTGATTTTTGTTGTTTTCGCATTATATCCCCGCCGGCCGCGCCGGAGGGAAAACATTTTTGACGTGTGATGTTACATTTTGAAAGAAAAACTCAATTTTACCAATAACAGTTGGCAATTTTAGCAACAAGTTGCCAAAAATATAAAATATAACAACTTTTTCTTGTACCTGAAGTAAGATAATACGAGATAAGATTACCTAAGGTAACAGACCGCAAGATATCCGTACGGTAGTTGGCAAATTTTACCAGCAAGTTAAATTTGACAATTGAACCAATATCGCTTGAACACCGTTTGTTTTCTCCGACTCTCTTTTGCAAAAATGCCAACTAAGTTATATTACTACTTTTCTTATCACAAGGTATAACCTCCATCCAGTGTTTTTTTTATTTCATATAGGCCTAATTTTCCAAAACCAATGAATATGCCAACTGTCAAATTAGAATACCCACTTATTATATTTTTATTTAAGTTAAAATTTCTTAATTTTTGCCAATTTAACTGCCAACTCATTCAATATTCTCCCGAAAAAATTGCCAACATGCGAGCCTTCGGCGCGCATTTTACCAACTTTTCTATTTTTTCCAACTTTGGGGGAGGGGGAGGCTCCCCCATCCCCACTTAGCTTCGTCCCTGAGTACCGTATTATTAAATTATGTTTGCCAGTATAACTTCACTTGGCACTGGCAGTCTTTGAAATGATAACACACTTTAACATTGATGACTTCAATACCCTTTATTTGAAATATAAGAGAGTATTCTATAACTTAGGGCGGTCCATGAAAAAGAAAAAATGAGAATAAGAATGAGATTCATCTACATTTTTAATCAATCACGTCGCATTTTTTTTATTATACAGTAGGCCCCTATGTATTTTTTTTATGCCCGCGGGAAAAAAAACGGGTGCAATCGCAGCCTTTTTCCTAATTTCCTCTCAAAGTTAACCCCCAGGTATTGTTCACTGATGACGCTTGGAGAGGGAACCCTTCCTTTATAAACAAACAATCCGTTTGAAACAATGAAACTAAAGCTGGGTTTTCATTGAGGTTGAGTCCTGTTGCGTTGCGTAATGCGTACACCGCTCTGATTGGTCGGACCCCGAGGTTTCCAGTATGTTATTGACTGATTGGTCACCGCAACAAAACGCAACGCGACGGGACTCAATGAAAACCCACCCTAATAAAGAACTTCCCGGAAACAACGTTTTTTTTCTTCTTCTTCTCTTTGTAATACCAAAAAGAGTGTTTGATTCCTTGGAGAGAAATTTAAGTTGCCCCTGATAACCTGTTGGATGCATTCCATGAATGCAGTTTTGCGACGCAGAGAAGCGTAATCTCTTGAAATAAGGAGGAACATTTTTAGTTGCGATGGTGCTTACATTGATTTTTTTTAAACAGATATATTACAGTACGAAGTATCGATAAATGTTCAAATCAATCTTAAGGTTTAACTGATATTTATTTATTTCTTATTTTCCCTGTTTTTGAAGAGTACACTATAACTTAAATCAAATACACAGAGTAAACAAACAAACAACATAAAATTAGCAAGTAGTATATAGGTAGTAGGCTACGTGTTTGCTTTGTAGAATATTATTTTGGACAGTTTACGCTCATGTTGATTGTTGTACTGATAAACGATATAGAAAACAGGTTTTGACAACACTTTTTCCATGATTTATTGGGTTAGAAATAAAGTGTATATTTTTCGGCTCTCAACGAAATTTATATAAGGAGTATCCTGAAAAAAAAAAATTAGCCCCATTTCTTGTCCGCATAATTATGCTATAAAATATAAATCGTCGTAAAACTAAACAAACGAAAAATCTATTTCATTCCATTTTTAAGCAACTAGCAGAGTTTCAAACTTTCAACGTGTTAATTTATTTATTTGTGCCGAACTTCTTTGCCTTTTAAATATTTAATCATTCATTTAAAAGTAGACACAAATACAGATTTATTCCGAAAAACACACACAGACTCTGCGTTTGTTGACGCATATCGCCAAAATCTATTACGTTTTCTGCAGCTCCCCATCGCGCGAATGGTCACAATCGACTCGCAGGGTGCTGCCATCTGTCGGGATGATGGAGAAACTACACTTTTCATCCTGTGGGCTTGGCTTTTCCCTTTTCCAATGTATTCCCCCTTCTTCACAGCGCGCAACAATCCCACCGCTTTTTCGCCGGGGGGAGAAAAAGATGAGAAAAAATAAGTGGTCCTTCTCCGCTTATTCGGACCGGCAATTAATAAAATCCCCGTCGTCTTTCTGCAAATGCGTAAAAAACACCCAACTGGATTAAAACTTATAATATACGTAACGGATATCAATGCATTCGATTTTGGATTTTACGGAAATGAAGTCGCATAAACGTCTGGAAGAAAAAAGGGTTATAAAATATAATTAAAATCCATTCGTAAAAAAAAAATGCCGAAACGAAAGCAGCTAGAAGACGAACGATATAGCGAACATGCAGTGCCGTTGCCGATTCAGACCTTTCTTTGGAGGCAAACTAGGTGAGAAACATTTTTATTTCACTTCTAAAACCAATTTTTTTTATTGCAGGTTGTTTTTTTATTGCAGTTGCCGAATGTGTTTTATCAATATTGTTACGTAATAACTTGTTCTCGTTCATTTCGTTATGAATTACGACGCGTTTTTACAATAACGACATCGTTATTTTTACTCACCGAATGTTTTGCGGATTTGCCTTGAAAATCGCGGGTTCAAATCCCCTCGTTTCCATCTGGGAAGGTTTGAATTACAACTAGCCGCAAAAGCATTATGCCTATCGTGAGTTTATTAGATTTCATTCTGATTAAAACAGCGCGGGTTCTCCGCAGTTCCAGTAGAACCTGTAGGTTTTGAATCGCTGCATTCATTTTCTTCTCGTTACACATCGCAAAACCTTTCGTATTTCTGCGCAATTCTATAGTTTATAGCTGCCCCTGAAATCTGCGATTTCTGTAAACCCGACAATATGCACGCGCGAATGCCATGTTGCTCCTAAAGTTAGCCGACATATCGGCGTGTATAAATTGTACCTGGGGAAGCAGACAATCTTGCGAATCATTCGGCTCTTGTCTCATTTCTTCTTTTTTCGTCATAGTGAGGTCATCTGATTAAATATGAAGGTTATGAATTATGTTAATTTTGTGCAGAAAACTTTCAGACAAAACGGTCGGAAATTTGCTGAATTAATTAACGAATGCTAAAATTTAATCTAAAGAGTAGATCACACACATTCTGGCTTATTTTATTAATTGTTACGCAAATAAGCTTTCGAGTGTTGAAATACGGGCGAATGTTCTGGAAGCTTGTATATACATTAAATTCTAATCAGGAATTTTAAGTGAATTTTTCTGTCAGCCAAACGTGTACGAAACCGTATGTATTTTAGACTTGGATAGAGATAGCGTTACTCTGATGTCGATTGTTTTATTTTTATTACCAAAGAAAGATAAAATTGACAAAACAGTAGAGTGGTAAAGTTATAGATTTAGGCTACAGTATGATGTGCATAATGTATAGCAAAATACAGGTTTAAAAAAAGTAAATAATTGAAAAATGTAAAGAATGGTGGAATAAAATTCCTGCAGTTTTAAAATTTCAATAACCAGAAGAAGGAAGTTTATCTGTATTGCAGTTAACAGGATCCAGTAATTATAAAATTCAATAAAGTCGACGTTGGTGGAGGTCGCAAAGGAGCGAAAAGTAGAAAACACAGAAGCACAAATGGTTTCGAGATACCGAGTCAAGGTCTGGCGGTTTTTAACTGTAGATGCGGGAATTCATTGATGACGTAATATCGAAGAACCGCGGTCTGCGGAAAAAACGAAATAATTTAGTCTTGTTGTTACACGGCGATTGTCCACAAAATTCGCTTTACGACCTACAACGATGGTAAGATGCGCAAAATTCGGTACAGTTATGCAGTTCGAGAAGTTTGATTCTGGAAAATGGGGGCCCTATGGAATCTGCACATACATTCACGTAACCTTTAATTATTAACCTTTTCTTAAATTGATAATATAAACGAAAGCTAGACAGCGAGAATTTCAGTATATAGTATACAGCTTAATTGAAAAGATGCTCAGGTTCTTGTTGATGGGCGTTTAAATATTCAAGCTTCTTTATAGGGATACGGTAAACGAAGGAATCACTGACACATCTCAGAATCTCGGTAAAGAACGTTTCAAGGCGTTTTTAGAAACATCCTTTACGAAAAAAATATTGAAAATAAAGTTACGCAAAATTCTTGCAGATAGAATATTTTAGATAAAATTTTAATACTGAATAGAAAACTGACGTGAGTTGAAGAAAACAGATCATTCTGTAATTAGCGACAATAATATCAGTTGGATCTTGATCGTTAAAAACATTTAATTTTGAGACACCGATCCCATTGATGTCTTTTTCAACAGAAATGTTGAATGTACTTTCATTCTTTTTAACAGTAAAAACATGAATTTCGACCGATGATCTCATTTCCTACATACGAGGTGTGGCAGCTTGAAAAAAAAATGCTCTTAAAACTATGATAAACTTAAGTGGTAAACTAAATACTAAACCTCCGCTGATGGAGATTTTAGGATATCTTATCTGAGAATTTGAACAGTTCTTATCACCATACTTCGAAAAACATGCAAACTCAATATTGAAAAACATAAATATTACTCTGAATAAGTCTTAAATCAGACTAACGATTTTAAAAATATCATCCAATGATTTTAAAAATCAAAATTAAAAGTGCCTGAAAAAGGGAGCGGCAACTCATTCTTTTTAAGCAGCGCGATATCGCAATATGCAAGTTTCAAAATCTATATCCTTCATCCGTGTGATAAGTGCCTAGGAAAATCGATCCTCTCTCAAGCTGGTACTGCTTTCGACAGTAAAATTGATGATGGGAAGGAGAAACGTTAAAAAAACGGTGTGATCTTAGAAACGTCTAGTTATTTTTTGTTCGTGGAAGCGCAGAATCTCACGAAATGACAAGGTTTATGAGTGATGGTTAGGTTAGGTTAGGTTAGTCACACACTGGCAAAGAGCAGCTACTGCTTTATGGTGAAATTAATGTTTTATCCTTCGATTTTTTAATTACAATTTGATATTCACAATTTCACACGTTTAATCCATAATAATTAAAGTTACTATAAATTCCGCGATGTCTCGATAGAACAGTAAAATGCGGATCGTAACTTCAGTTAATGGAGAAGATTGCATGACAACCAATCAGCCCCCTCCCCCACTCGCCATTCATTAAATTTCCAGTATAACTTGCACTAAAGGGACGCCATTTTGATTTTTCAATCAAAATGTTCAATAAGTTGTTGAAAATAGGAGTCAATTTCGAAGAAACCTCAATTTTAGTCAAACTATAAAATCTATTCTGAATGGGTAAAATAAGAAAACACTCAATATCTACGAGGGAGTGTTTGAAAACACTTAATTTGCGCCGCTGACGGTTTTTATGGCGCTGTTAATGAAATTGTCAATTCGGGTTTATGTAACTTTTTGAAGAAAAAAACCCAGTGTATATAAAATTACAAGATGGGCATTGGGCCAAGACTGGCCTCCAAAGTCAACTAGCCCGTAAATTCAAAGCAAGAGATGAAAAAGCGCGTCCATTGACACTCAGATCACGAGCGAACTCGATCGGTGAATAAATAAGCGATTCTTTTTCCCCTTTCGGGATAATGTTAGATTTTCTTTTGAGTTGTGTTACAGGGATTACACACTTCTCGGGTGTGTATTTTCTTTCATGTACGACACACTGACAGCGAGTGTGGTGCAGAGATTAGACCAAAGGAAAATGTCGGAGTCGAGAATATAGATTGAATGGTTTTTGATCTTGACGTTGCTGGCGCGGATTGGAACGAGGGAAGAGTTTTTGCTCTTCTATAAAACAGTCATGGAAATAAACCTTATTATAAAAATCAGTTATCGAAAAAATTGGCACGTTCAAACCTTGTTTTTTTTTAAATGATAAGAAGTTTCACGCACTTTATTGAAATCGTGCATGCGGGAGGGTCACACTAGTATTGTGGATGCTCATTTAAATGCAAGATTAAAAGAAATTCTATACCAGTATCACAAGTGCTGGAAGATTTAGACGGTGTCCAACTTCAACGTAATTGTGCCCATTTACTGAAAAGTATGAAAATAAACATAATAGAGCAAAACATTAACGTTCTTGCAAACTGTGTGACATTTTACTAGAGAATGACGTAATTTTTCCGTGATGAACTTGTTCCGGTGGTTTGTTCGCGCGGTTATTAAAAAATTACGTAACACGGGTCAGGTCCTCAAGTTCATGTATTGAAATTCGCTACGCATCTCATCTCATAATCCAAACTCTAGCAATATTAAACCCGAAATGCACTGACTATTCTTGAATCGGACATGACCCGTTTGCTTTTGACCTTAGAGACCCTTCCGCCTAAAATAAACTGCATCCCGAAATACTGTATTATAGTCTGTATGTAACGGTTAGAAAAACGCTACGGAACAAAAAATACGTAAATAATAGCGAAGAGCTAAATAAAGGCAGAGGAAACATATCATACGAAAGGTTAATTATTTATATCACGAAAATCGTATAGCTAAGAGAATACAGAATATTATATTTAGGTTTTTAAAGATTTTACGCAGATATATAGGATTATGATCATATATTGCACCGAGAAAAGATATCAAAAATGATTTTTGAGCTTACAATTTCTTTAGATTGAGATCTTTATAAAACGCAAGTTAGATTAATCTATGGATGAATACGCAAGTTACAAATAGGAAAAAAGATTAGCACCGGAGTTAGATATCTTATATCATACAACGAAATATTGATTACGAAAGGATATGATATAGCGATTGAGTTATTTATCAATACAGAAATCTGTTGTTATTTACATATCTATGGATCATTTATATTTAAAAGCATATGTCTTTCTTTTCTATATATTGGGTATTTATATTTAAGAAAATGTATATTTACATTATTATTTTATATTTACAGTTATTTATATCTAGAGAACTGGCGAATAAGTTTATAGTTACATTTAAAGTACGAATTCACCAACTTTAGGTCCCGTCGGGAAACCGTTTTATCGTATTATGGGAGAAACACAGTTCGTTCGAAGATTGTTAATCTAGCGATTATTTATGCATGGCCATGACTATGCTAGTTATTTTACGTATACGTTAAGGTGGGATCAAATAAGTATTTGATCCCAAGCCGGCTTTTACCTTTGAGTTTCCCAGATGGGAAACTCTGCAATCCTAGGATGGAAACTGCAACATTCACGTTGAATCCAGACACGTTACTGGTCAACGGTGTCCCCGTCGTGTCCCCAGAAGCGGAAAAAAACTTATAACGTTGGCGAGTTCGGAGGCTACCAATACTCACAATTCGGATTACACAATTCCGTCAACTGATCCCTTATTTTCATTTTTATCGGAATTCACATTTCACGTCCAATCGTCAATATTTAAGGAACAAGCAAAAATATTGCATTACGTTTCCATCGTAAAGTATGATCGGTTAGCTGCAGTGCTAAACGTCCGCGCGTGACCGTTGATCATGGTTAGTTTAAGTCTGACTGGTACATGACACAATTCGGGCTAAAAAAAATACGGATCAGTTATGATCACTCACTTCTTAGAATTAACTTTCATTCCATCTTTTATATTTTTAAATGTGAGAAAGTTCATAATGTTTCACCTTACTTAATTTCACTACCACGCAGCAAATTGCTGCGTGGTAGTCAAACGACCACGCAGCGGACTGACCATGTGGCCAGTCCGATGGTCCAACCGACTCTAATTTAAAAAAAAAAATAACAATGGACCAAGCTCCGGATGCTGTAACTGCCGAATAAAACGCATGAGCGAGAGAAGATACAAAATTGACCAATGATCATAAGGCAAGAAATTAAATCGAAAAGAATTTAAACGGTGCATGACAAATTAATTACAACGGCTAAAAATAATTAGAACAAACAGAAAATTAAGAAACCGTTGAAATTAAATAAAAATGAACCGAAAATAAAATGGGGGTTACATGTATAATATAAAAAATTAATTAATTATGGCTGATTATGCGACTACGACGAAAAAATTAAAAAAAAAACCTTAATTGCGTTCCATCTTTGAACAAAAAGCGTGTATTGTACAGTGTTATTGGATTGCGGATTCAGAATCTTCCAAAAAATTGTGTCTGTTGGCAAGAGCTAAATGCTACTTATATTATCTGAGCCAGTATAAAATGTTCTCTGCTTTATCTTCAAGTAGCACTAAAAAGAAACCGTCATCCTGTTATGTAACTTAAATGTATGGAAAGTAATTCTCATACTCGCCCAAACGAACACTGTCCTCAATGTTACTGATTTCTTGGCAATTCTTCAACTGACAGTAGTTTGGACAGCGATTCGCGTCCGTCTCAAAAAGCCTCTTTTCTAACTGAATTGGATGAAATCTTGGAAACGCTGTCTGCGCTTCGCATATTTCTTTTAATGGCGAGTTTTTTCACACTCTGGATTTTAAAATCCAGTGAAGTAAATCTAATTCTACATTTTAGTTGAATCAGCCATCAATCAGGGGATAGAATTAAATCCCGTATTAATGGATTTTTTTTAAAACCAGCAATGTTTATTGATGTTCATAGATATAAAACACCCAATAAGAGGGTTGTTCCATGCAATCAGTTTTAAAGCAGAAATACTATATGACGATCGCAAGCAAATAACGCCATCTCCCTTTTCCTTGAGGATGAGTCTACAGCCATCAAGTGGCGATTCTGGTAATACGTTTTAAAGTAAAGAAAACCCTGCATTTTTCATCATTTTATTCGAGAAGAGAGCGGGAGGGAATTCCCCCTGGACACAGAAAAGAATCTTTTAATAATAATTATAGTGTTGCACGCAACGAGCGAGACTATTGCGATTTGGTTCGTTTTCAAGTCTTTTTTTCATGAAATCCCGAATGGAGCCAATTAACCTACATCCTCAGTCTTTATCATTCATAAAAAGACAAAAATGCTTTAAAATGAAGATAAGGAAAATTGGTTTCGTCAAAATCGTAAATGGCAGCACGACGAGAATATCAAGAGCAGCAACTGATAACATGCAGTTCTAAATTAAGTGAGCAGGCTCAGTAGCGTGATGTGGGGTTTGTATTGTACCGGGTATACCACAGGGGCGCAGAAAATAAACCGTAACACGCAATAATGAAATTTAATTGTTCAAAAAATGGTCGGAATATCTGGAAAGAATAAGTCATCAGGGGCCACTCGGGAGCAGTCGAGGTGGATGAGCGAAGAGGAACCTGTATATTGAGCAAAAGTAATTACCAAGAAGGGAGGACTGCAATCCCAGCCGTACTAAGACTTACTGCAAATATATTAAAGATATAAAGTACTCAGCTGCTAAAGATACGTAAGTGAAAACGCAACTTGTGTCAGAAACCTATTTAACTCTCCATAAATAATATACTATAAACGATTATGCTAACGATTGTGCTATACGTTTCGAATCTTGCAACCGGTCAATATTACTTTCGGTATGCATGCGTCCAAGCATGCAGGATGTAACCAATGTTAAAATGTGACTATTGTGACGAAAGTTATTGAAATCGAGTGAAATGATCAAATCAGGCAAGGGGAAATGACGTCGTTTACGAATAAGATTTCACTCACGTAAAACGTTCACGAACGAGGGTTAAGCATTCTGTGACGCAGGTTGCAAAGCCCAAAGAAACATAATTTTTTTGAAGCCACAGAATTATTGTTAGAACCTGTATTTTCTTTCTTCCAAACAGCTAATAAGATTAAAAAAAAAACTCTGTTTGGAGATTCGTTTTCCAACGAAAATAGAAAATACCCGGAATTATTTTCAGAGCGGACATATAGTAATTCAATTTTGTAGAATGCTTGAGTGTTGCCAAATAACTTTAATCCTAAACGAAACATGTTGTATTTGGCTATTCTGAGTAAACGAAACGTTTCAAAGTTTGAAAATTAGTAATTGACAGCACTGAAGAAAGACTTTTTTGAAACATGAAATTTGATGCGGTTTCTCACAATTGCTAAATGTGCAAGTTGTTTAAATGCCAAAAGCTAATTGGTTATTTAAGAATGCACGCGATTTCGACATAGCGCAACTTCGGTGTGTACGTGGCTTTAGAAACAAACGTGCGATTCCGAGTGTATCTTGAAAACAATAACCGAATCACTTTTCCCGAGGCAGAAAAACAAAGCCGCGTTGCAACAAACGAAACAGAATTCGGTGAACTAAACCATCAATATGTATTACCATAATTCGATATAGTAGATGGTCGGTCGGTCAGCCACCGCCGGTCTGTTATAATCAATTATCCTCCCAACGCGCGGGGGGACGTACCGTTGGATGATGCGATACTTGCCTGGATTAAATTGCAAGATAATTAGACAAAATGTCATGAAACCACTCAAAATTGATGGTTCCGATCATGAAATATGCAGCTCCGTTTATTATTGATGGGACCACCGCTGCGAAACGGCGGAATAAACACAAAAACAATTAAACGCGTTCTTTATATTAATTACAAAATGCATTAAAATATCGGTTTACAATATGAAAAATTCCATCGTTGCGTTATGGATCTTGCTGCAGAATTTATTATTACGCAGTCTCCTCGCAAAGTCGAATTCGAAATTAGTTCAAAATCATCAAAAATATAGATGAAGAACAGTTTGTGTGCCTGAATCACAGTAAGTCACGTCGTTTCTCCGATGTAAAACAACATTAGGTTTACTTGGATGGCGCATATAGCTGCTTTGCAGCAGGTTGGTAGCAAGTTCCAGCAAAACAATACGATTGTTATCAGATCGGAAAGCGTTTGCGATCTATGATAACAATCGTATTTCTTGGATTGGCCCTGCTATGAAAGTTGCTTCAAAAACGACTGAAAAGGTATTTGAGTCGTTTTTGCTCAGCTTTCATAGCAGGGCCAATCCAAGCAATACGATTGTTATTAGATCGCAAACGCTTTCCGATCTGATAACAATTCGTATTGTTTTGCTGGAACCTGCTTTTTTCCTGCTGCAAAGCAGCTATATGCGCCACCCAAGTAAACCTAAAATAACTATTTATAGTATAGGGTATCTATTTACCGAGGTATACCCCAGAGTATGAATCACGAAATCCACTTGGACGAAACTGGTAGTTAGGGAAACTTCCGCTATGTGACACAATCATAGAGCAGTGCAATGAGCCATAGTCAAATATCTGTTGTTTTTATCTATATGGGTGTGGGCAGCAGCAAGTGTTTCTCTTCATGCAGAGAAAAAAAATGAACGGACTATTTCGTGTTGTGCTGTACTATACAGGCAGCGCCACAGCGTGACATCATAGAAAGATACTAACTTCGATCGGGCTTTGTTTCATCAACATTGGTTTTAAACTTTTAATAGATTGTTGCACAATCTCTAGTATAAAACTTTTGATATATTTACGGATATTCTTAGACATAATACTTACTCTGTACTTACTCTGTATATCTCTTGTTTAAAACGAAGTATTATTCAGAATACCTGTACTCTATCATTTAACTCAATGTCTCCTGTTGAACAAAATAATGTCCTTATCCCCTCTTTAACAGCAGGTCTTAAACTAGCACGATTTTATACAAGTTAAATACCTTAATCTGGGTTGACGCCAGCATGAGCATGATATTTATTTTTTTTTTTTTTACCTCCGAACGTTTCATAAATACGTAACTGTCTTTGCAG
>JAQFYH010000132.1:0-16178 GCA_034694405.1 Scolopendrellopsis subnuda
CAAACAAGAAAAAGTTTATGGAAATTGATCAAATATTTACCGAGATTTGCGGGGCCAAAGTTGCCCAAAAAAATGAAGAACACAGCCGCAATCCTGGAATAACTTTTGCCCATAGAGATATATTGCCGGAAACGCCACGTTGGAACTTTTCTCACTTCAATGAAATCCGAATTTAGGAATATAATTTATCTTACTTGAAAGGAGAAAAATGCGTCAAATTCGCTCCAAAATTCTGTTCCTTACATTTTATTCAGTCTTGGACCGAATTAAAATACACGTTGTACAGTCGAAGGATAATGTGGGTTACAGTTGGAACCAGTCGAAGGAATAAGAATTGTTGAATACAGAGGGTGGGCTAAAATTATATGAACAAATTTGAAAAATTGTGCCTCGCTTCTAGTAACAGCTACAAAACCCGAATTTGCAGAGTATCTCACCCAACATCTCAGCTTCATTTTACCGGTTTGGTTAGATTTTTATCAAATACGAGTCGGCGAGAAAATGTCCCCGAAGTGAAGCGTGCCACTTTTCTCGTTTTTACAAAATTAAACTCTTGTAACTTTTGGGTTTTTGGTGCTAGAAGTCTGAAATTTTATGGGACCTGTTTGGACCCGAATGGTACCTGTGTGCAAAATTTTAGATCGAATCGCATTGCTGTTCGAGCACAGAAAAGTCCGTATTGTGTTTCGGCAGAATCAAGTTTCATAGTAATTTAAAAGTACAAAAATTGGACCCTTCGCTTTAGAGTAAATTTGTCGTCGATCAATGCTGGATAAAAATCAAACCAAACCGGTAAAATGTAGCTGAAATGTAGTGTGATATACTGTACAAATTCGGGTTTTGTAGCTGTTACCAGAAGTGAGGCATAATTTTAAAATTTGTTTCATATAATTTTAGCCCACCCTCTGTAGCTCGCCCGAGCGGTAGTACAAAGCTACGAGTTGGTCTGGTTGGTCTGCTGGTCTGGTTGGTCTGCTACGAGTTGGTCTGGTCTGGTTGGCATGGCTGCATGCAAAGGTCAACCCCAAACCAGTCCTATGTAATTGAAACTTTAATATCAACATAACCTAAAGTATATTAATTTGTATTCAGTGACCGGTCGTGGGGTTGAGAGTTCTATAGAAGCAATGGCGGGGTTGTAGTAATCTCGCTTAAGCTAATGTAAACTGAGTACACTGCAAATACAGTATCAATAGTTCTGTGGTACCAAACAATCATCACATAAGTTAGTAGTGTTCAAAAGTTACGAAATTATTCGTTACGAGTAACGCATTTTTTTACATGCGGGATTACTGCTAAAGATTTAATAATGCGTAACGGCTTTTTAAAAAGGAATGTTTAAAATTCTTTTGTTTTCTTTAAAAATAGAAATTTCATCATTATACTGTATGCTGATGAGTATTATTGAAATAAGTATATTTAAATAATTACTCTATTGGAATAAACTTAAGTTTCAACCTTCACGGAAAGTTAGTTGCGTAAATTACTAACGTTTTCTGTCGCTCCTTCTCCGTTTTCTCTTTTACAGTTTTGTTATTTAAATAAAATAAGAATAAAATCCTATTAGAAACATCGCCTCACTATGAAATCTCAAAGCGGAACGAAACAGTTACAAAAGGGATCTTTTGTTGAGGAGTGGTGTATTGACTGATCTTGTGATCTGTGAAGGACGCGAAGATCATTTCAATCGTCTCACGCCCGCCACAAGTTTTACGAATAACGAGGCACTTAATTTACCACTCATTTCCTTTTTGCACTTTGCACGAAAGAAATGGTAAAAACGTTTTTCTGAATATTTTTGATCAGTTTCTGTTCAAACGCGGAAACCTTCGAATTAATTTGGTGATTGGTTTCGACCACTGAGCAGTTGTAAAGTAGTAAAAAAATTGCGAGGCCCCGCAACCTATAAGTATAAGCAGCGTATTTCGAATATGCGAAGGGATGGGTATAATATTACGGAGTACTTAGTCCCCTCGACTAAAAACAACGAGGCCGATCCGGCACTCAACGTACTCTCTTATAATAACTTGTACTACAGTAACAATGACTTAATATATGGGAACTTTCGGCAGCTGCCCAACTTGGGCATAAGTTAATTATATAATTGAGCCTCGATTGAGAAATACTTAGATTTGAATCTGTTTCGTTCTATGCGGGAAGTTTCGTTTTGTGTTTAAACCATCAAAAATATTACCGGACCGATCATCTTTGATTTAGACAGGGAGGGTGCTTTGATGGATCTCAGCATCAATCTCAGCAAACAGGAATGTGTAATCAGCAACAACAAAAAAATGTATGGTCTACAGCATAAATTATTGTTACTGGGTTATTATAAAGTTTTCTTTTTACTACCGAAATTTATTAGAATATGTAATAAAAATATGTTAATAAGTTTATATTAAACCTCTGGCAAGAGAAGGTCTTATCTAGGTTACTTAAGATCTAATTTCGCTGAAGACCGAGTACATTATACCAAATTACATTACGTACCACAAAAAATTTACTCGTAAGTCATTATTACAACAAAGTGATGATGAGTCCCATTTACCGTATTTTGTTCTTTCATAATTTTCATTCTTTATTTTTATTATAAAATTTTATACGGAGAAGAAAATCTCGTATAAGCAGAATGTTGGATCTGTGGGTGCGCACACCTGTTGATTCCATTGGTATTGGCGAGAAGAGCAGCTCCTCTCGTAGCAGTATGCGGTACTAAAGAGTATACGCGCGCGGAGTTTGTATACCTGTACGTTGATTACGAAGAGAATAGTACGAGAAGAAAGCGCGTGGTTATCGCATTTCGCTCTTGAGGTAAACACAACGTGCGTGAATATATATAGTTAACACCACCGCCATTCTGAGATTTCAGAAAATACGTCGATTACAGTAAAACTTTTTTTTTTATATAAACACCAACAATTTTTGTGACTTTTTAAAACAAGTTTAAAACACATTCTGGTTGATATAACGAGAACCAGGTAAATCTTATTTTTGTGCGTATTGTGAGCTTTTAATTATGTTTTAAAACTAACAGTGCCTGATGGATCAGATTATGGAATAGGAGTTTATTTTTTTTAAATTTTTTAAAGACTACTAATGTATATACAAATATAATCATTTATGTGCGTGTATAACTTAAAGTGCAATCATGGATAATTTGAACATGTTGTTGATTATTTGGTTAAGCGTGTTCTTGATCGCGGTGCCGACGGCGTTGGCCCAGGAACACTGCTTCGACGGAGGGGATATTGCTGGTAGTGTGGTTGGAACATTTTTTGGTACCGCCTTACTGTGCACCCTCATCTTCATTATATGGTATTACCGTTGTAGACGAAAAGATAATGGTAAGAGAAACAACATTTTTTATAGGAAAGGGTTTAATTGTGTTTTAACATTTCTAATTATAGGGAATTAAGAGTGGGTTTATGTGGTCAGGTAAACTAACAATATTAAACTTATTGTTTCATTCATCAGGCTGCAGATTTGTCTAGAGGTTTTTAAAACTTTTCTGTGGTGGAAAGGAGTGGAGAACAGAATTAAAACATTTTATGAACAAGACGAAACAATTAAAAAAATACCCGTATAATTTCAATAATTTTATGGTAAATAGAAAAGTCAGACTGCTACGTTATAATATTGAAATTTGCTAGCTAAAGAAACTATCGCGATATCGCGATCTCGAATCTCCGTCGAGGTTTAAACCAATTTCACCGATTACAATGATTGATTGCAAAATCTTTTCTTGAAAACCGGCACAGATTCATCTCCATTTTAAAGTTTGAGCGAGAATAATACCGAACTATTGTATCAACTTTTTAAAATCAAAACAAATAAAATAATGTCCTATCCATTCCATCTTTTGATCTATCAACCCTTAAACAGGTTCTATGAAGTACGAGAGATTATATCTCTCTAGCGCTGGACATGACACCTGATGAGATTATGTCAAGTAATTACATAGATTTTCTGACATATTTGAAAGACTGGGTGCACTGGATGCATAATAGTTTTTGGCGAACTTTAAAAGAATTTATAATTGAAACGATTTCCTTCATAATTAAAGAAAACGTATATAATTGATATAATTGATTGCATCCACATGACCGATATATCTCAATTTTGAATTATTGAAGCCTGTGATACGCGATGAGTCAAACCAAATCATTGTATAACACCTGTTAGGAACTTTTTATTGTGTTTTAATTGCATTACGCAAAATGATGCGCAAAGGAATGTAAAAGCTGTAACACATTATACTGTTATTTCTATAAAAGATTAAACATCAGCACAACACGGAATAACATAGGTATTTACGTACATTATTTGCTATTCATACCATGGGCACATCTTTAAACTTAAAAAAACATGTCTAAATATTACAAACACAAGAACATCCACATCTTACACAGTACTCACATAGCCACACATGTCCAAAACAGTTGCTGAATGCGCTACAGGTTATATTATTGCACAGAGTATAACTAAAATGCACGTAGAATATTTCACATTCTACTCTGTAAAATTTCATCCACCCATGGATTAACATTCTAAAATAAACATAAAATCATTCCTCTGTTATTAAACGGAATCCATCATTTAGGTGGAATGTGGAAGGGGATTCCAACTGCACCAGCAAAATTATTTAAAATGGTAAAAATGAATAATAGGATAACTATATCCTTCCATATTATCTGAGTCACAAATAAAATTCTGTATATTATTTACGCAATAAAAATCCGATTTATGCAGAAAGCGATTTCAATAACACATGCTACGGTATTAAAATTAACCGATGCAAATTGTGTGTTTATAAAAACAGCATTCGCGCCCATAAAAATAGGGTGACGTTTTTTTACACTTTAAATGCTACGTAAAAACCACTTTAATTATGTCGGACTCTCTCTCTCTCTCTCATAGGTTCGGCTGTCCATACATACATTCCAAGTAGACGAACGCGAAAGAGTTATTTTAGCGGGAATAGTAAAACATTCATTGTGTCCAATCCAAAACTATTTTAGTTTTCGTTCCAATCAATTGTTTTCAAACACCGTTATATCAGGTGACGTGAGGGACTTCTTTCGAGAAATGGTCCGTTTAATTTTCACATCAGCGCTGTTGCAGATTGTAACTGGCAGGGTTCGAACTTCGAGGCAGCAGTCGATTTCTCCAAGTAATATCTGAAAAAAAAAGAAGAGAAAAGTAAAACTAATGTTCATTTCTACGAATGGACTGGCGACGTCAACTTTCTTTTTTTGCCTATAACGAAAAAATCGAAAAACGAAAAACGAAAAAATCATCAGAAGATGGTGCCAACGTGGATACCCAACGTTGTTAAGTTATACTAACTCTAAGTTTAGCCGATTCGTTCGTTTACAGAGCGCTAAGAACGGTAAAAATCACTCTGATCTGTCCTATATATACTGTACAGAAGACCAATTTTGAAGCTATATAAAGACATTCAGGCTGAACCCTAAAATATGTTGATCTGCTCATTCAAACCCGCTTGTTCTGCTGATCAGTGCTCTAATAAGAAGAGTTCTAATTTATATATGGGATAAAAATACCGTTAATATTTCCAGAAGCTAGAAAAATTCTTGCTCTTCATTAAATTACCTAGAAATGTATTTAAAATAAAATGTAGGATTTTAATGGATTTTTTATAAACATTATCTAAAAGTTTTACAAATGCCTCCATTACTTTTCCCATAAACAAACAACGCCCTTTTCTTGAGAGAGAGAGAGAGAGAGAATATTATACAAAGTTTTCTGGGTCCGAGAAGAAGAAGTATAGGTCAACACACTTCTTATAGATAGATAGAAAACCCTCATTTTGCATTCTGCACGTGTCCACCTGTATTTCTTTTGGAATTATAGCCAGCAGGTTCTTCTTCTTCTGAAGAATGCGAAAATGTGCTTGCTTCTGCTGAGCTGCAATCTGAAGGTTTTCCAAGGATACGACGTGGGTTTGATGTTAAAAGGAATATTTTTCTTTTCTGACTCCCTTAAAATTATGATTTTTAAAAATAAAATTTAAGGAATTATTGTGTTGTTCTCGTAAAAATTTTTGCAAAACAACATTATAATCATGTTTTATTCGTTATTTACTTCCATTTCAAATGGGTGTTCGCCATATTTTCTGTTCAGATGACATTTCTCAAAGTCAAAACAGAATTTCTCGTTTTTGTTTTCATGGAAGCTCCGCGAATTATGGCTCGCATAGTCCGTAAACCTCTTACTTTTATTAACCTATGCAAACAATACCCTAGTATGGTACTGTCTAAATTTTGCTTAGGCCAGGTTTTTAACCCGCGATCCTTAAAGAGGCGCAACCACAACCTCACCGTATCCTTAGTTCCTATCGGACCAGAAAATAGCGCCCTGTCTTCGGACCTTTAAATCTTACGTCAAATCAATCCAATTTAGTTTCATTGATAGTTTACGAACCCGTGAACTCCGCGACATCAATATCTTGCTTTGACTTAATCTATCTCTTTTAGACACAACCCCATTAATCCCTTCATCAAATCGAAATTACAGAGTGCCGTGTATCAAATGCCTTTTGTACTGCAGCAACACCTACATTATTTTTCTGTGGGGTGAATCCATCGGGCTACGTTGAAGAGAGAGACGAGAGCACTGTCCTCTTGTTGTGTTCTTTCATTCCTATCACATTTCAACCCTTTGGCTACAAGTTTTACATACTAAACTTTTTGGTTAGACATTAAAAAGATCGTTGAAAGTTTTTTTTTCAATGAGCTTCTAGAAACTTTGAAATATCCCCCCTCTTTCCCTTAATGGATTGCATTGTTTGCAAGAAACTCTGATATATAATAATATTATGAAAACAATTTTTTTTAACAGTAACTTTATATATATGCGGTAATAATGTTGATCGCCTTTATTACAGGCTGTAATACGATGTAAAAAGGTAAAGGGGTTGCACTTAAAAATGTTGTTTGTAGGTATTGTTCGCTAATAACACCAACAAGAAAATTGTAGATCGCGGCTTTTTATTACATAAAGGCGAAAAAAAGGTTGTCTTGTTTGTAAAATCGAGATTTTTTTTTATATAAAACGCGGGTGTTGACGCTTCAGAGAAAATCTATCAAATGAATGTTTTTTCCTTCTCAAGTTCCTGGGTTTAAAGAATAAGATTCGATGCTACAGTGCAGTATGGTCGGGATGCTTTCCTTCTACAGTATACCCAGGTACATCAATGTAAACCGAGCATCGAGTATGGCTGTCATTCCTCCATATATTCCAGAATTCTTTTAAAATCGTAACACTTTCTACGCAGTATATTTGAGCTTTACTATACCAAGAGTTCTAGTTTCAATTAATCGTATTACGAATTTTGTTTCCGGAAGCGTTATTTTTTTTTTCGTGACTGCAATGCGGTCATTTTCATTGTTTGTTTTCATGTTGCACCTCACGGAAAGGTAAAAAAAAAACCCGTGAAAACGATGCGCGTTTGATATTATAACAAACTTTGACTAAAATGGAATGCGTAGCAGAGTCGCGATTAAGCATAAAAGAAATTACAGGTGGGTGAATAAATATAAACACACTAACGGTAATACCTCGTTCTGGATGGTAGAACAAAGATAGAGCTTACATAAAAATGCAATTGTAAACATTGGGGAATGTTGGCATCACTCCAGATTTTTTCTCTCTCTCTCAGTCACAACTCGTTCTGTGGTGCATGATTTAATAATAAATTGTTAATAAATTCGTGCGAAAGTTTATTTCCAAATTGACAACAGTAGTTTTATAAACGGAGGAAAACAGGATCTCCACATATAATCCTGTATAAGGTCAGTGGGGGGAATCAGCTGGGTGGGGCCTAGTAAATATCGAGAGTTTGTCAAGTAAACTTTGTGCGACAGAGATGGCTCAAAAGCAACTTTTTAGGACAGGGTTAGTTAGAAATGGCTCCACCCCACCCCCCACTCGCGAGAGTGTAACACAGTTTGCAGCAGGTGCCATAATTAAATCGGAAATTCAAAATGCAATATCTCCTGATATCGAGAAGTTGGTCAATAAAATTCATTTTATTATTGATCTCGTAAAATATAATAAAACACTTGTTATTTATAGTTCGAGATACCGCTGCTGCACTGACATGATTTGATCTAAATTGGAACAAACAGTATTTTGATTGTTATAAACACAGATTTTTATTATTCTCGTACCGTTATAATCTAAACCACGGATCTCTGTTATATAGACAGATAATGCAAAGTAATGCTTAGGAATTGAAATATACGCTTTGTTTATATAGTAAAATATGTCCCACAACAGGTGTTGCTTGATGAAATTAAAATATAATATTCGCAACATCCGAGAGTGCGGCTGAACTTACATTATCCAGACAGAATTTTAAACTCTTCTTGAATTCCGTATTATTCGTTCAGATAGTTCGAAAGGGGATAATATAGTTAAGCTCCAATCTGATATCCACCAACAAAGCGCTTGGTTATTGTTACAATTTGTTCGAAAAGAAACAATCTGGCTATCACTACGAAATACTGTATATGGATAATGGAATAGCAGACTTGAGTCCAGCACAGAATGAGTCGAATTCGATTATACCGTTGTTTATGACGAGACGCCTCCATCAGTAAATTGTCGAAGGCACCAACTCTCTGTCTCGAGATGTTGTCAGTTTTTAAAGGCCCCGTAACCCACACACCTGTGTGCTCGCTCATCAACGCGCATCTTAATTGCTTATCCCCTCTTTTCAAGAAACTTTATCTTCGACTGTACAGGGTGCTGGAAAACGGAGGAAAACGTAATCGGATGACGAGAGAGTTATTTGTCCAACATGTCATTATCAGTTATAGAAAACTCATAGCCATTAGATCTAAGATTGTTGTCTCAATTGACGCTAAAACAATTGCTGTTTTGGTGGAGTATAAAGCTGTCACAGAACCAACTGACCTAAACTCACAAGAGAAAAAAAATCCTTCACTTGTGGCATTTGTGATTTTGTGGCACTTGTAAAAATACAGAACTTAAAGGCCAAAGAAACGAAATGCATGTCCATACATTACTTTAGAAAAATAGTGATTGTCGTCAATAGCTATTCAGAAAAATATGTGTACGAGGATTTATTTATTGAGGTTTGCTTACGGCCCCACTCATACCCTTTTTGCACAGCAATTTTTAACAAATTTTCAGGCACTTTGAGTAAATTAAAGTTCTATCATAACGTTTTCGTATAAATTCCAAAAATTCTGCAGTCCTATTCTGTATTTTTGCTGCAGCACCCTGTATGATAGTTATTTTCTCGTTTCAGGTATATTATTGCCTTCCCCACCTTGCATTATCTCCCCCTGCAAGAAAATCCACGGAGAAAACTATTAGTTTTTTCCCTTCTTTTTCTTCTTCTTCTTCTTTTATAATTGTTATAGCTTTAGACGGCATTCTTTATGATATAGTTAATATTTTTACCTGCTATGGGAGGGTCCCTTTAATGGGGATGTCGCATTTAAATCGATACTATCGCAATTTATTGTATCGATAACGTATCTTTCAAAGAAAAAGAGAAATCTCAATATTTTTGAATAGTCCTTACGTGACGGTGAAACGATATAGTTTGCCACTTAACTTATTAAAAAACTATCTATTAATAATACGTAAAATACAGATAACTACGGATAATCACAACCAATAGACCGATTATTAACGGATATAACAGAATATCTTCGGGGCTAAAGTGTGGAAATGACTAGATTAATTTGTCCGGTCATTTTGTTTTTGCACTAACATATTCAAATTTCTCTTAATTATACGTATACTCGATAACAATATTTGAATGGAAATTTAAAGCTGTTTAAACTTCTCTGCATTTAAAGCTGTTTAAACTTCTCTGAAACTATATAATTACTGTATTAATAATTTTACGCGATATAAACTTTATAATATACTATTACACCGAGATTTAATTTAATTAGATAATAACCCGTAATAAAATGATATAACGTTATGTATAAGATTGTTTATACCACTTTAAGAATTATTACACCTATCGCCTAATCTTACATTATGGCCAAATTATTTAAATTAACTCTGAATATTAACAAATTACACAATCCATGAGAGTTACAGCAATTCCAACTAGCGGAAGAGAAATTGTGCTCGTTTCTAACTCCCTGGACTGAATGACTTTTCCAAATTGTCCCAAAGATCTCCTTCCGACTTCTGAGAAAAATCGACGAATAATATGAGATATTAGACTTTCTCTATCTGTAAAAGAAAATCGTTGTAACTTGTATCGTGTAAAGTGTAAACTATTCTGTAAAGTGAATCGATACAATATTCGTTTCGGATACAAGTCATATCTGTATCGTGCGAAACATTCAGTATTACAGTCTGAAAATAGTTGGACGTGTGACTGGTGATAAAGAATAACTTTTTAAAATTATCTAAAATAAACATGTAGACTATTTTTTCTTCCTGGATACTTTTTGAGACGTTGTTCTTATTATACGCCATGTTTAGTTGTTTGTGGGAATATCATTCACGGTTCTGTAAGATTTATCCGTTTTATCTTAGGAATTTTTATATTTTGTTTAAATTGTTTTGTTTACATATATAAATGAGACTTTTCTGAGATTTTGTTTATTTTCTGGTAGTAAAATGACCATAAAAATCAAAGTATTTTGAGTGCTGAACCAGTTACGTCAACAGCCACTTCCAATATGATTAAAGTTTCAAGTCATCCATGAACTCTGTAGCCATATTAACCGCTCCTAAGGCTGCGTACACGCCAAGATAGTTTTTGAAGATAGATTGAAAATTTTGTTCACGTGACACGTCTAGACCAATCGCGTTCTTTGAAACGTCACGATTGCGGCGTGATAGCGGCGCTTTTACACTCTATCTTCAAAAACTATTTCGGCGTGTATCCAGCCTAACTTGTAAGTCGTCGAGGTGAATCCACAAAACAAACAGAATGGGTTGGGTGGGCCACCCTGTAGAAATAAACGAAGGTATTTTTGTAAAATATAAACACACCTGGCGCCCGCCAGGTCTCTTGACAGTTGTCACAAACTGATCTTCCGAGATTATAAAAGGTCAATGATCGAATATAAACAACAAACACCATGTTTTTTAGCCTATATTTTTCTTACGTGTTATTTCTTAGTTTTGGGGTGAATGTCTTGATAAACACAATATTTAATTGAACAAAAGTCGGTGCTGGGTCTTAATACGCACGCTGAGCGTATTAATACTCTGCAACATAATAGTAACATTTTTCGCTTTAATTAATGCAGTTCGACCACCGACAGCGAATTGCCGCACCACGCAGTTTTGCAGCGTTTTATGCGGGTATTTTTTATAATGGAACACGTCTCGTTTGTTGCCCGTATAATCTCTCCGAGACCTTCTTCTCTACCTCGCAGGCTACAAAAGTACTTTGGGCTTAAACGATAATAAAATTCTTTTTTCCTTCCTCGTCTTTTCTTCTTATCTAATTCGTATTATCAAGCAGTAAAATGCAATTTTAGATGGAATGTACTTGAATTAACGAGGGGATGGTATTAACCCGTGGTGATGAAAATTCCATCATATTCAGTTGTGCTCCAATCCATTTTTAGCCAGCAGGAGGTGCACCTGTCAGGAGGGGATTTTGCGAATGAGCAACTCAAGGGGGTGAAAGTTTTCCGGGGGACGCGTTGTTCTTTTTGCGGAAGTAAAAAAATATAATCTGAAAAATCCTTTTTATTTGAAACTCCAGCGTTTGGTGCAGAGATGCCGAGTATTTTCGGGACAGTTTACGAACCAGAAAAAGACACGAAATGGACAAGAGATCTTAAAAATGAGTTTAACAAGACTCACGTCCTCTCAGAGATCAAAATAAGTTTGATTGAAATAAATGTCTCTCCTGGATTTTCCAAGAGAAGGTTACACGCGTTGCTTTGGTGTTTTTCCAACTCTCAGAAAAAAAAAACTACCTAAAAGACAGAGAGGAAATCTTGAAGATGCTGCAGCACCTCCTGCGGTTACCTCTTAAAAAACAACGAAGTATTTAGCATGATATTATGGGATAGAGCTGACTGATTTATACGAGTAATGATGCAGTGTAATCATTATAAATTTTAAAGTAAATTGCGTAAATCCGAATCATAGCGAGCATGAAATGCGGAGTCCATATTTCGAGGTGTAATAGCTTGGGACAATCTTAAATTATTTTCTCAAGATAATCGTTTATATTATAGTCTGCGTGCTTATATAATAATGTGTGCATAGCTTTATAATAGGCTTCCATTATTTTTATTACCCACATGGGAGGAGTCGGGTTTTGTACTTGGAATTTAATGTTTTTGCTTTGTTTGTGTAAATATTACGGAATGAATCTAATAGCTCACGATATAATAGCAAATTACGATTTCGTAAAACATATTTTCAAGGTTTCAGTTTAAATCTAAGCTGTATTATTTTACCTTATAAAGATAAAGATCCAGGGTACTCGCTGTGGGGGGGAGGAGGGGGGGAGTGAAACTGGTCCTTGTCCTATACGTGGCACGACCGTGCTGGAATACTCTGGGTTTTTTGTTTATATTAAAGTCTTATTTTTGAACCCAAAGAATACGTACTATTCTTTCGGTTCAAAAATAAGACATTAAAAAGGGTTCTTGCAGATGTAACTTATACAGTACTTTTCAAGCTGCACTAACATTGGATGGACGTGTGCATCAAGCAAAATATGCGAGCATATACGCTATCGAGGTTTGAACCCTCTATCCCACCTATTAATATATTGCCTGTGACCGTATTTCCTGACCACCTTGCTGCTCGAGATATTAAGTTATTACGGTTTATCGCAATGCATAATAATAATAATAATTCTTTATACGTCTGTTCGTGATTTTATTAGCACCTCTTTCCCAACACAGTTACACATCCCATACTAACTTATTTTATATAATGATGTGCGTAAATATTTGACCTGTCTAGAGATGCTGATTATTTTATAATTGCCCGTCGGCTTTTGGATATAGTTAGACCCGTTTCAATGGTTCAGATAAACTCTCATCCAGGACGATCAGGGTTCGTCATTTCAGTTCCGGGATGCATCAGACAAAGTCTCACGATTGCCAGTTTGTGTCTCACGAAATCACAATCGGGGTGTGTCAATGAGTCTTTCTTGATACAAAAGTATGTGACTACTTTGGTGGTCATGGTTTTAATTTAAAAGTCGAAAGCTTGCATTAACTTTTTTATTTGTTGTTCGCGTTCACTAATAAACGCGATTTAAAGTAAAATATAAACAGTTTTCTTCATTCTTTTTCAAGATATGTGACTATACTGTCATCAGGATCCCATTATCCATTGAGTGATGGGATCCTGCTGTCATGGATACTTGGATAGCATGAGAGAAAACGAAACTAATAATGGTACCAAAACTTCGTTTCATTGAGGGAATGGTAAATCATGCTTATAAAATCATGCTTCTGTACTGTACACGTACAGAGTATCATGATTTTAATAGTATTTTATATCATGTTTATACCGGTATCTTTCTATCTACTACATAAACTTATGTTTTAAAGATAAGTTTAATTCAAGACTTCATATTTTCTAAAATTGTCTCTGGATGTCGAGAAAAGCGTCTCTTCTCTGCTACAGAGAATATCGGAAATTCGGAATCATTTATTTCTGTTTTGAAAGATACGAGTACTATCAGAAAAACTCAGCATATAACGACGAGCGCACGAACTTTATTACACATATTTGTCCATAGAGATATGAGTAAGTAATGATTTAATCAAAAATTGCATATACAGTATACCTCGAATATAAGTTATTTAAAATTAACTGAAATTGATCATCAAGCGTTTGTCGAAAGCTAGTGAGAAAAAGAAATATCCAAGTAGAAGAAAGAGATCGAGGGGGACGTAACGAATTACCAATCTAACAGCAGAGAAGAACATTTTTCATTAGTATTCCGAATGGTTACATTACATCGTAATAGTTAAATATATAGGTTAATACACTCTAGTTTACGCAGAATCAAGGCTGTAGATAATATAATAGCGTATACCCGTGTATATCGTCGGTATAGGGTGAGGTACAAAGCTAACTCTATGCGAACAATGTCAGAGGCCTCTTTTTTTATTGTTTGAACAGGGTTATGTATTATGCAGTCTATAAAGTAATAGACTGTTGGTCACGGATACCAAGTGGCCCGCGATGTGTACGGCAGAGGTGGGCGAATTACACAAAAGGATATAATAGAAACGTGTGAAATGTCGCGGACATCATTCTGATCTAGAGATATGAGATCTTCATTATAAACTACATCGAATACAGTAATAACTTTCTGTTTAGAGCCTGGCATGATGCTGATGAGAGAAGGATTCTAATTTCGTTGGAGGGTTTTGAACAAATAGGGAACAAAATATTGGCGTGCGCATTGCTGGTTCCTTTCCGAAGAGGTTGTCGAATATTCCACAGATTTTCATTCAATTCCATTCCTTGGAGTGAATGAATCAACTTCATGAACTTTACGAACCATAGACGTCGTACTTGATGCATATTTGGGGTTTTAGTGATCTTCACCATGTAGCGTGATGGACCAATTCAAAAGAAGCTTAACTAATGACTAACGTTAATTATAGCAGAGAGAAATATCAACCGTAGAGACAAACCTAAGTACGCAGAGACAAGTTCCTAGGTTTTGTATTCGAATTATTGCAGACCCTGAATAATCCAAGTCATAGTCCGTCGATTATAGCATTTCGAATGGATATCGTTGTCTTCGCAGTCGTGGTTGGTCGACTCGTTCATGATGTTATAAAATGAATCCCCAGCAAAATTATTGACCTCCCCGTGAAATTTTATACTGCAGCAAAATATTAGATGTCGTCGAATTAAAGCGCTGCCCGTGTCACAGCATCAGTTGCAACAGTTTAATATACGAGATCCAAATTGACGCTGGAAGGGTTTTTGTCGTCGTCATATTTATGTTGCGTGCCTGTGTATACATTTTAAAAAATATATATTATAGACGAAGAGAGTCCGGGTGTAAGGTGTGGCAGATTTGGGATGCCAACTCTCGCGACTCTCTTTAATATTTGATTTTTTTTTATTTTTCCGTTCGTTGGATAAAACACTTAACAGATACAGGTAATTTCGTTCGAGTGTTCGAAAATTCCTCGAATCAGGGTATTAACTTGTCGATTGATTGATTGATTCAACATGGCAAGAGATTTATAATATAAATCACAGACAGAAATCAGAACCTGATGTCGGTTTTCATCCAATTCTTTATGGTTTTTGACGTATAAATTCACTGATTTAAGATTTCAACAAGACATAAGAACTGATCTTGGGTGTCGTTTCTTTAGAAAGTCGCAACGAATATTGTGTTTTGATAAAATGGAATCTCCGTGTTTTCGGTAAAAGGCACCAAAAACTTACTCGTGTTTCGTATATTCTTGAGGATGAGGTGATTGAACTCAAATACTTTGGATCACGGGCACAAAAACCAAAAATTTAGGTGAATTCGGTATGTCAGACACCTACGTATACGATGCTGTTTTTCTTGATGTTCATTTCGCTTGTTTTCGTTCGAAATTCTTACGTAAGGTTTGGCACCCCTGATTTTGGTGTTCACTCACCTGCTAGTTCTTATTCTTAAAAACTGGTTTCAAGGTCAACCTGATGAGCTCTCTCTCTTTCTCTCCTCTGAGCTCTTTGGCTGGAGCTCTTCATAATCTGCGAGATGATTAATTAATGTAACATGGTTGAGGGTTCGTGCGGACACGTGTTCGTGTATAACCTTGAAGGCCCAGCTCTCGGCTTCGGATGCTTTTTTTTTTAATATTCTTGGACCATTCTTTCTTGTGGTTTTTATTCTCCCCAACAAATTCTTTTTTTTTATACAAGACACATTTTATAAATAGCCTCGACATTCGGCGTATCGTAACGATTATAAACAGTCCGATAGAAACGGCTTTATTAGAGTTAATATCCAGAACAAAATAATTCAAGTTTGTTGAAAGAAAATATATTTGTTTTCTTTGTACTGGGTACTTATTTAATATACAGGTAACATATGTTTATACAAGCTTTTTCTAAGTAGCCTTTCGTTAGCCGTCTAAGGAAAGTCCATTCAAACGCAGCAAACGAAAGGCGACTAACAGAATGTTTGTCTAAACGGGGACTTT
>JAQFYH010000133.1:0-16131 GCA_034694405.1 Scolopendrellopsis subnuda
CTATCGTTAAGACAACACATCTTCTAATGACATTTTCAAAATGCACCTCTTACGATCCAATTTGCAGAGCTTTGACGACTCCTCTGCTTTTCTTTTCCGCAACACGTTGGCCTCAATACTCGGGCGTGCTCTTCCTGCTTTATGTAATACCGCATGACCGAATCAATTTTCATAATTAAAAATGTTTTTGTTCTTAGGAATTATCAAGCTTGTCGTTTAATTTCATCACTTTAGATGCATTGTATAATCGATCACAATTATAACAGTTTGCTTCGCAAAATGACAAGCGAAATAAACGATCACACGTGGTCCGGAATTCTATGGACTTTTTCTTCGTGATACGCATAGAATTTGGCTTCACCTGGCTTGTGATTATGAAGGACGGAAAGTGTGACACCTAAATTTGAAGAATTCAGTCTTCTTGTTAACAAATTTTAAGCGTGGAACCCATCATTTCTTTTAATATTCTGAATTATTAGAACTGAGTGAGATGTTATGGTTTTTATTTTCTCTTCATGCCGTCATTACTCCTCCTGTTTAGAAGTGAGAAGCCAATCTGGTTTCATTGTTTGTATTTTGTACAGTGATCCACCAGTTTTGTTTGTCAGCACGGTCAACAGCATTGAGATTTCATCATTTTTCATGCACTTTTCATGACAGCAAGAACTTAATCTGTCTTGGGTGTTTTATGTTACGATATCTTTCTTTGAGCCAACTATTCTTTGTCGTTTTTCGTTAGAAAAACGCTTTCCTTCCAAAATATGGTTCGAAAATGAGTTTTTAAAACACTTGTGCTAAAGCTCCATCAAGTAAAAATTTCCCTATTACGTTATGGTCCGAAGTCGCACAAGGATGACTCGTAATAGTCCCAAGCAATATTCGTACAGTCCATCATTACAGACTTCGAAATGGTTGGAAACAAGAATTGATAGCAAGCTGAAATAAAAACATCCTGCCGAGACGGCACTTCATTCCTTCGTTCTATCGTGAATGAAATATAATAAAATAGGCCAAAAATCTTCTGCAGATTCGAATCTATTTAATTCAAATTAACAATCAATTTTTCCACAATCTACGATCTACGATTGAATCCCGACGTTTTTATTCGGGTAACAAGGAATACATTCTTTGCTGTAGAATGGATCAGTTTAATTACGGTTTCACCAACTTAGCGATCAACATTTTGAGAAATATTACGAGCCACGACTCAATTTCGTCGAGGTAATATTCCATGGTCTCTGGCGCATGTATATAGAGTTAAATCATAATTATCTGAAAATGCTTGACCCGTTTCAGGTTTTCCTTCGAAAATCTGCGAGAGAATGAGTCTCTCTATGAAGGGGAAGCCGCTCGCCGGAATATATTAAAAGCAAGAATCAAAGATCATCCTAACCTTATATCTGCTCAAAACCGATTAATTAGGTGTTAAACAATATTCATTATTTCTGGATATTTCTGAATAATGGTTTATTGTTATTAGATATTCGAAAAATTACGAAGGAATGAAAAACAATTTTATTGAAATCTATAGCTGCCAGAATTATAAAGTACGCGTTTTAGAAAAAAATAAATATAATAACATTAATTATTTTTATAAAACTTACACTTGTTCTACAGTCAAATTGTCTCTCTGTTTGAAGACTCTGCATGTACCTGAACCTCAAGTTACCTGATACGAAACTTTTAGAAGTCATCTGATAAACAAATATAAATACAAGAAATATAAGTTACTATATCATATCAAACGACGGTTATTCCAATACATCAATAAGAAACATTCTAGTTTTGCTTCCTTATTTTTTACTATTCCGACAAGAAACGGCAAGCATTTCTGAATTATTTAATCTCGCTTTGATGCTGAACGCAGCCTAGTTCGTCTGCGTCCCATTGTTCACGTAGAATTTTATGGTGGCATAGTGCAGCTAGTCGAGATTGCATCTTCATAGTTTCATGGGAGAGAACAGACCCTTCCCGTACTTGCAGAGGGCTCAGGAGAACAGCTTCGAGAAAACCCATTATTCTGTAACAAAACAAATTATTACTGTATTCTTCTCTCCTTTATGATGCAGCTGAAATGATTTTGGTGTGCCTTTGTGTTTATATTTATATATAAGAAGGGTCGACAGAAATTGATGTTGCAAGAAAGCAAAGAATATTTCACCGCGCATTTCCAAACATCGGTTAAAATCAAGGATTACATATTGTTTTATAGTAGTATTCGGTGGTCCGCTGGAAGAAATTTCAATTCCTACATGCGCTCGGCCGCATGTCCTCGCTGGCTGTTGACATTATAAGCAGAATACATTAGTAGATTCGGCATTATTCTGTAAACTTTCATGAGCGGGTCGTTAGTTTCTTCAGCATAGTCTGCACATTTTATTAATTACTGTATTGTCGAGCTACGAGGTATATGTTAGGATATCTGGACAAGTTCTTCTAACCCATGTTTCTAATGCTGTTCCCAGCTTTAGGTCATATACTGAGAGTTCTGATTACTGAGCAATTGATTTTAATTTGAGCGGAATACTACACTCTATTTCTGTCTAAGGCTTCAAAATCTAATGCAATTCATAACTTTTTTCTCTATTGCAAGAAGACGTAGGTATTGGTGATATTGCGAATCTTGGTCTGTTGACGTGATAGAGAAACCCAGAAAGACAACACACGTACGAGTATATACATGATGCGGGGCTTAAAGCCGAGCATTCAACTCTAAACGTTAAAATGGCGTGGCGGGTTTCAGATCGAACTACTGCTTCTGCTTCTTATTCTCCTGTTGACACAGAAGACTGCCTGGTTCGACACACTGTAACAATAAAAAGATGAAAACAACATATATTTAATTTGTCTAACCTGTTCCGAGGTTCATAAATACCATTGTACAGGCCTATGCAACAGCTCTTGATTTCCATTATCCCTTATTTTTACATCCATTCTGAATTTATTATTTTTGTTTTCATTAAACATTTAAAACCTTATTCACTTGTTACCTGTTCTAAATGTTCTAAATCTAAATGTTACCTGTTCTAAATAAAGAACATAATCATATACGGTTTCTGGTATTAATTTTGGAATGGACATAGGAAAATAATCTTGAAATGGGTAATTCCAGAATCAGGTGTAGAGTCAGCCAGGTTTTAGAGTCAGCCAGGTTTTAGAGCCTTTTTCTAATTTAGATAATAATCTCCTTGTCGCAACGCTCAAATAAAGGTATACTATACATAATACAACCTCAAGATTTAAGACTTGGTTTCAAAACTTGAACGCTGGCAGCAAGGTAGCTGTTTCTTCAACCCACACTTCCAAGGACCATTCACCAGATTTTGAACCAGATTTTGAACCACCCTAATATACTATTCACCTTATTGGCGACGACCATAGAATATTATTACGTTTCTGTACACTGTCAATTTCTGGTCTGTGGGTATTGTCTCTAAAGCCTTCTTGAAAGAGAACAATGAAATGAAAAATGGTAACTGTCCTATCATCGAGGTCGATTGAAAAACAGCAAAGGGGATTCTTCCCCTTTGGAGGAGGGAAAGCCCAGAACAGTTTTACATCCAGGGCAATGGTGGATAGTTAGGAAAACCGTTCAAAATACACCATGTTATATTTAATTACAATCTCAACAGAAACGAAGAAATACTTTTAATGCATTCTATTACCATCCAAAACTGTCAAATGCAAGCGCTTCAGTATTCGTCGAATCCATTAACTTATATTGATATGTGCCTATTATTTGGAACACATGGTTTTCGAGAGATCAATGCAATGTTCTCTTTGAAAAAAAAACCCTGTGTCATGGCGTTCGGAAAACATGTTGTACCACCCTTTCTTTTCTGAAGATATTGTAACGGTTTGATATCGGGTTTGTGTGACTCTCCGGATGGGGTTAAAGTATGTTTAAATTTCTTTGTGCTCACATATTTGAGTTCGGAGTTTCCAGTTTGGTTTGCCGCACACAATCTTGCAGCACAATCTTGGGGCCGTTACAATGATCCTGTTCGCAGAACTTTTTCGTGGAATCATGAAAGGTAGGTAACCCAATTACTGGAACCGGATGAAGTCGTCAGCAGAGGTGGCGGTAGGGTGAGGTCTGTCGCTCTCTCTCTCTGTCTCTCTTGTGTGATCCTGGGCCTCGGCAGCTTGCGTCGTCAATGGTGCAGCTCAGCGATGCCATCAGGTGAAGCCGTTCGGTGATGCCGTTGGTGATGCCGTTTGAACCCCTAGGGTTTGAGAACGTACTCACTGATGCCGCTAGTCAATCCAGAAAACAGGATACTTCTTTAAGGTTTAATACATTGAGAGCTTAGCAGAAAAAAAAACGATACTCCGCTACTTTACTTTTCGGAGGTGAGAATGAAAAATAAAAAAACGAACACAAAAAGATTTTAGTTTACGTAAAAACAAAAGTCGCTTTCGCTGTTCGACGACTTAGTTCCTTCCTGTCTCATGTGGCTCGGAGTCCACGTTAGTCACGGCATACATTCACAGACGAGCTATTTCCGTTGAGTCTTTCTTCTTCATTTACGTTACCCCGTAGTCCTTTAAGGGTCCAAAACCCCGGTCCTGATCGTCTTGTTGTTGTCATCGCCATTTAAATAAGCACACTTTCGGAAACGTGCAAAAGAAAAGTTTGACTCTGGAGCAGATTACTCGGATTCCAACGATTTGGCAAGAGAATAACAATCACGAACTGTCTTTGGAGTGCAACTGCAAGCGCCACTTTCCGCGAGTTTCTGGCACTTATCTCGAGGTTAACGCTGCGACGAGTGCACATGCTTTTTCCCCATTAAAATCAAGAAAAAATAAACATTCATTTTAAAAAATAAAATAAAATGTATCTTCTGATTAACTCTTTTACAAACATATTAAGTTAATATTCCGGAGAGCAAATGAAATACTCTCTGGGGATGCTCTCCAATGTTGTTAACCCAGGCTTACAGATTGACATGAGTTGTAAGGTTCTATCCATTCTCAAGTTTATTCTATTATTGTTGTCCTTCTCCATGATGGAAAAATTTCTGCTTGTTCTAACCTTGTTGGACTGTTGGTGCATACAACTGCACATAACGTGTTTCGTTTGAACACTTTTCCATTTTTTTCTAAATATCAACTTTACCTCGTATTTACAGAATGTAAACAAACAAAAGATCATACAACTGAAAATTACATCTTCCGCCCCCAAAAAAAGCTGACTGGGGCGATCGCGCAGAGAAAAAGATAACTATGGGGAATCCAGGTTAAACAAGGATTCTAAACCAATCTGTATACTCGTGACTCGAATAACTTTTGATTCGTAGGCATTACAATAAGCGGTATCATTATTTCCGTGGTAATGAACATACAACATGAAAATAGATCTAAACAATTCGTATCTCCGAGAACAAGAAAATCATTAACAATAACCAATAGGCTGCTACATATTGTAGTGATTATCATAATTTTAATTACCAACAGTATCTACAATATTTGGAGTATCGGGATATACATTTGGTTGTTGCTATGAAACCAACGGCCTGTAATAAGTTAATCATTGTTTCCGTCTTTCTTGGCAAGATGAGGACAATCCATATTCCACCGACTAGGAAATATTTAGCCTTGTCCACGTATCTCTAACCCCTCATAATATTATACAGTACATATTTTTAACGAAGCGAGCTTGATTGAATTTCGCTCGGGTTTCTTCTCTGTCTGACACAGATCCTCTACAGTTATTTTATCATTTTCGTGTTCGATTTTTTTAGAACAATGTATTGCGGAAATCATTGACATCAGCTAAAAAGCGTGATTTGGTATTAGTTTAATTACTACTCATTTTCAACAAACAAACACTACTCATTTTATAACAACAATAGTTTTACGATATTTTTGGGATTTTAAGATGCCTATTTGATTTGATTTTGAACACTCCACTTCTACAGATTGCACCAGTGACTTTCAAAATAGTTGAATACAAGATATTTGTATATTCTCTGTTCCTCTTGTTCTATGTAGATTGATACCTGTGATTCTCTGTACTCCCACGGCATTGGTGTTTCTTTTAAAATTTTCCTCCTTACTCGTAGGTAGGTGTCAGTTTTCACCAGGCTCGCTATCTCAATCCACTCCATGACGTATTCATCAGTCCGGTTCCAGAAGTCACATGGTGCTCTCCAACGAGTCTAATTTGTTCCAACACCTTTTTATTTTTTTATATTACGAAGTTCCATGCGATAGTACTGGAGAAGAAATAAAAACTAACTTGTTAACATAAGATGCTTAGCTTTTTATTAAAGCCTCAGTCCTATCGAATTCTAAACATAACTTCTGTTTTTGGAGCCACCTAGAGAAAGCAGAATCAGGAATGTAATCAGGCTCCGGTGTAATGACTCGGGTGCCCTTACACGGTTTCGATTTCCGGAATTAGCGCTGGTCTGCCTCTCATCCTACGGTTTTTGGACGAATTTAAGTTATTTGATGGACTTCCTGCGTTTGCGTCTTTTATTGACAAACTCGTTATCCTTTGCGAATTTGAATTAACGATCGCGTGCTTTTTTTCTCTTCTTCTTTGGGTACTTGCACGACTTTTCGCATATCTTCCACGATACTCTAAGATGCCTTCCTGTGGACGACTTTCCGAACTGTTCTATTTGTCTAACAAATTAAACATACGTCATGTTATGATTCTGAGGATCTAAATTAATATTCTCTTTTAATATTACTTTCTTGAATGGGCAGAAAAATTATGGATAGTGGATACTTTGTAAGAAATGTTTTTTTTGTTCGTTTTTCTGTATCACAACCTTGTTCATTACCGATATGTTTTTCGAAGTAATGCTACTCAACTCCTAACACAATTCTTAACGACTCTTAATAAACATATTTGGGCATAACTCTTAATATCTCTCTTAACTCTTAATCAACATACACACAACAGAACTCTTAAACCAAATATTTGGAAGCTGATGAATATATTATTATTAATAACCTTGAAATTTTGAAATGCTGTTTTTGTCTCGATGGTTAGAAAATAAAGGTCACTTTATTTTCTTCGGTGGCTCTTCTTCGGTGGTTTAGATATCTATTTTTAAAAAGCGTACAGACCACCTGACGATACGCTCCCCGCCTCGAACGTCCTGTTCCAATCTTCTCACATTCTCGCCATGTAATATAAACTGGACAATATTTGGAGTGGCATTTTTCATGTGATGCTATTACAATAGTGTACCGTGTCACATTTTCTGTTGTAAACATGCTGACTTGATTCGGCTGTCAGTGCATAGTTTGGAATTTATCCGGTGCCACGTATGTGTTCCTTTAAAAAAAATCAATTAAAAATAATTTAATTAAGTTAATTTATATATTAAGTAATTAATTAGTTATTTATTTGATACATAAAAATATTTGATAAACCACCTTTGTTACTGCGATACGCTAGATAATGAAAAGATGTTTTCTTATGATGAGATAACTTTCTTGAGACTCGCCCAACATTTTTCTCTCCTTCCACAATGTGCATCCGGGGAGGGTTGATTCTTATCCGGACGACAACAGAGGTGGATTTGATTTGAAGAAACAAGCGTTCTGAACAGTCACTGCCACCTGGGGTTGAGTTTTCAAAGTTATTTCTGATTGGCGTTCCTCTAACCAAATAAAACGGCACGCGACCATGCATTCATTGTCAAAATGAATTGCAAAAATGGTAGAAAACCAAAATCTTTCGATTTCTCGAATCGAGTGATGCAAATACATTGAATCCAGTTATTATTCAACTCCACATTTTGACAGCTTTTACTATTTTAATATAAAAGCTCTTATAAGCTGCAAGTTCTGCAGAAAAATGACAGCGCATAGGAACTGTAAAGCGAATCGGATATGGTTCAGACTCGGAGCCTCCGCTTGCGCTGAGTCTCATATTTGCGGGGACATGCAAAATTATAAACAGACAGCAATCTGACGGTAAACAAGAAATGAAAAGATGTGGAATCGCTGATCTGCATTGAATTACCAATTCTCAATATTCTTATGTCACTGTCTGTCCCTCTGCATTGCGCCGGGTGCACGGAAGCACGGAATCCTTTCGCGGGATCTCCCAAGAAAAACGTGACACAGTTGAGCATATCTCGGTCCCCATAGACTAAGTTAGAGTATCTCCCTTCAGTACTTCAGCGTAGGCAGTCCTGCATTCCATTGAAAATGTCACCAGCAGGATACTTTTTCGTTTCGTTTTTGAACCAGGCACTCTGAAAGAGTTTAAATCTCCCAATTAGGGGCTCAGTTGTTGGTCATAGGGCGACGCAGAAAACTCCATACGTCATTCTTTCAAAAACGGGATTGCCACACTCTATTCAAACCAGCTCCTTTTCAAGTAGGACACAGTCTTTAGTGTAGTAGGAAAGTTGCAGAATGTATAAAACAGCGACAGCTACTGTAAAACTAGTCCAAACAATCCGTTTTTACACACAATTGTTGTACAAACTCTCAATATACACGATTTAGATCGCCTCGGCTTTTCATGACCTCAACATTCTTACATCTAACTTATGTATCTTCAACCGTAAAATAAATCTCGTAAAAATTCACGGTTCTTTGGCCGCGCTTGATCAAGTTCACAGCTTTTTTTTCAATTTTTCAGGTTAGTTTTTCTCTCTTTCGTTAGATCGTATTTGCTCCCTGAGACACAGTTCTATCCAGTTCTATCACAGTTCTTTTGCCTTTTTAACGAATATTGTCCCATCAGAAAACCAGGCCTGGAAAAATTAGAAAAAAAAGCGGATTTGTTTACCAGGGGAAGATTAAAAGGGGACGGGCAAGTTGGGATAGAAAATTCGCAGTTACGTGAAACAACATTCTTTTTATCATGTGCGAGAAAGTTTTGAACAGTCAAAGTGATAAGAACCAGCCAAATAATAAAGTCGTAATGTGAAACGTAGAAAGCCTGTGATTTTTGAAAACGAATTGTTCACCCCTCGTTATAGATCCATGGTTCTAAGAAAATAATTCTTTAGTAAATCCAGGAACGATAGTGTAAGCTTCACGTGTGATATACGTGACGGTAAAATATCTTCGAAGCAGCGAGCCGATCAACTAATTTAATCACACCACAATTTGACAGGAATTGTTGGATCTTCATTTCGGAGGCGATGACGGTAGAAACACACGAATTGTGGAATTCGACGCGCGAAAAGGTCAAGAACCTAGGATTCGAGAAGGCGGTCTGGAACCGAACAAGGACCTGCCGCTCTTCACGAACCTGCGTTACGATCTGGTCCGCAAGGTCTGGCGAAAGGCCTGCGCCATGCAGACCGCGCGTTACGCCCACCAGGTGGTGGAACTGTACGGAACGATCTACGCGTTCGGCGGCTTCGACATGAGCGAAAAAAAAATCACGTTAAAGGGTGTCATAAAATCCCTTTAGGGACATTGAAAATGTAGGAATTACGCCGGTTCAGCTCGGAAAAACATACGCATCTTTTCGTTTTTAAATTTTTTTTCAGTGTCGTCATTCCGTGACGTTTTTTTGAGCGGTTTCGTGTCGTTTTCGGGTGATTATCACTCCAAAAAAAAGTTGGTTAAAAATAATAACATTGTTTTCGATCTCTAAATTCAACAGAATGTAGCGTCATCTTGCGCGTGTGCTCGCTTTTTTGTTACTTAAAATATTTTCTTCTCCCACTCATGAGACACTTAATTCACTAGCTTTCCAAACAACTTTCTTCACCTTCTCTTCAATTGGCATGTTTCTCTTGATAGCGTTTTCTAGATTTCCATTGAATCGAATCAGCCTACAATACATATGCGTATTTCATTTGGTTAAATACGGGAAGCAAATTGACGTGGTACCAACTTCCTGGTTTACGATATTCTGGATTACTGTATAAACTTATAAAATCCAATTTTTATTCTGAGCAGTGCAATATTGTCAGCCCAGAAAATTAAGTTGTTCTTGAGGCTGTTCATGGATTACTGTTAATACTCCACCGACAGTTGAGTCCTCAAGTCGTCACTGCATTGCCTCATGCCACGTTACACAGTATTTTTCTTTTGAGTCATTCTTTGGGGACACAGCAAATGTTTCATTAATAGAAACGAGGGGACCAAGAAAAAAACACTTCCATATTAATATAAGGAATCGTCGGAATCAAAATCACATTTTGGAGATCCATGCTATTGCTTAGACTTATTTAAAAAAACGCGAGTTTTTTACCATTAGTAGTAGGGTCACTTTGTTTTCTACTTTATACTAGGTTATAAGTAGTAGTTTATAGAGAAGTAAAGGTTGCAGTTGCTCAGTGGGGTTGATTGGCGCAGTTGGTTTGATTTCCCATACATTCCTTAACTTTCTCTGGGATCTAAAGTTATTTTTGTCTCCATATCTTTGTCCATTGCGATGGAGTTATTATTTCTGAGATTAATAACACATAAATTAATATTAATGGGATACTGTAGGATCCAGTGGGGGGAAAACTCAATCAAACGACGGAGCAAATATGCAGTAACTATAATTTATGAGTAAGTTGAATGCGGAGTTACATTGCTATCTCAAATGTACATCAAGTTTGTTGTCAGAATTGCGTGATCTGATCCAAAACTTGATCCAGTTAGTGTGGTATAAAAACATACGGTGTACTGGATAGTGTGTGGTCCTTATATGGATAAGCGAGAGTTGTTTCCTGAAAAATTCAGATTCTAACCTACAGGTATCTTTTTCGTGAGATGTGATCGAAAATGGACGAGCCAGATGGCCCTGATGGAGAGCGCTAATGACCTTGGTTACTTGCAAAGGCAACAGTGTTCGCTATCTGAAATTGCATCTTCTTTTGTCAAAGCACAACGCCGATATACTAATATAATCCTTTTTTTTATTCGTAAACGTGAAAGATTCGAATGAACTAGATTATCCATCCGATTGGTCACTAGCGAAGGTTCTACCAGGGTACAAGACATTTGGGTTGGTGAATCCTGTAAAAGCCCGAACACAATCATGATGGAATATTAAAGAGATGCAGATTTATTGGAATTTGGAAACAAGGATATTCTATATATTTTGCAAGTTATCGCAGTTAATGTAACCTATAATAAAAAAGGATTAAGCTTATTTTTATTTAGAATAAAATTCTATGAGTATTAATTTTAAAGAGGCACACTCCTGTAGAAAGTTAGTGCAGAGCCAGCAAGAGTTTTTAAAACAGAACGTTTGAGAACAGTTTGTCGGTAAAAAGTTTCTCCTTCGCAGGATTCATCGGTGCTTGTCGCCAAATTCAGGTTAAGAATGTCCGCCTTAAATATATAAATAAAAACAATAATTGAACTAAACTTATTTCCATGATTAATCATGTATGAATACGGGTTACACCCAAGCCCAGTTGTAATAGCCTGTAGAAAATTTACAGGTACACATACATCAAAATTTAACATTAGAATACCTTGATTTTTACTTTCCGTAACTTAGCATTAATTTCCATTTCAAATTGCCTAAATGTTGAAGTAATGCTCTGAACAAATTAAAAAAAGAAATAAAAATAAGACAGAAAATTAATACCACATTTTTAAAATTTTTAGAAAAACGATCTTGGCAGTAACACGAAATTGGTAACCGCAAACCAAAGATAAACAGACCAGCTTGTTCGTTGTCTCAACTGTAACCCTTATAATTAATCCTTTTTTATGAGAAGGGCATCTGAGAGAATATTTTCCGATTGAGGTTTCTGAAAATTTCCCAATACAACATTTTAGTTCTTCGCATATTTTGGTCCGAGAATGTACATGAATTTCAGTTTCTTCCAATCACAGACACTTGTGTGTGTCTGTTTTATCACTCTGTTCTTAATATGGTTGCAATAATGTTTGCTCAAAGCATTCGAAATTGTAAAGTCGCGGCTAATGCTTCTGGAGTTGTTGTCGAGGATCATTGTACTGCTGCTTTTTCTCGACATTTCCAACTTTAATAGCAGCTGTAGTTTGTCTGATGTTTTGAGCTCCTAATTCAGTTGATCAGTACCGGTTTTTTCTGGTTTTTTTCGGAGATCAGTGCCGGGTTTTTTTAAATTACTGTCAGTCAACAATATACGTCGCAATTTACTATTCCACGTCTAACGGGTAACAGATTCTCCCAATGGAACAGAACCTTACCATGCACGAAGAACAGATGTGCTCGCTCCCATCCGATCTTCTGAGGCTCCGACAGATGTTAAAAACACTTGGAGAATATAATGGGGTGCCATTTGTTGTCTTGAAGGCGGTCGGGTTCGTTGACTTAGAAATGGGAATGCGGCATTTATATACAAATGCTTGAAGAATGAACAAGCCGCAATAAGGGATCTACGTCACGGGTGCACAGAGTCCAAGTACTCCTCCTTTGTTCTTCGGCTGCTCCAATGCTATGTACTAGCCGGTAAGTTAGGTGATGTGCCCGCAATTCTTCGAATGGAAATTTACCCACATCTTCCCGACATTTAATACCCTTGATACCGTGCTGGTAGCGCAGTTCCACCCACATTACATATGAAAAGAAAAGACTTTACGCTGTAAGTATTTTAACAGAACAGGGTCGGCATGTTTAAGTATATTTCAAATGTGTTGTTTTTTAAGTTTCCCCGAACTGTTTGATATTCCTACTCGAAAGATTAATTGGTTATAGTACAATATTGAATTACCATTTTCTATAAGCTACTGACAAGTGAGTGTACCTAGTACATAATAAACCTTGAATTTGTTTATAATTTCAGATAATTGTTCAAGGACAACTAAAAAATTCTTTACCACGAGGTAAACTTTGAACAATATAATGGTTGTCGTGCACTAAAAATAATACAGTATCAGCTACAAAACCTATTTAACAACTCGTAGATCTAAAATTCCCATAAATTAATACCTCTTTATATTCTCTCTGCAAAACATCCCAAACACTACAAATATACTTCAGGTTCAGGAGGATCCTGTTTTACATCCCTATCGACTGAGCGCCTCCTGGTTTGAATCATAGACTAATCAGCATACCGAGACTGGTCTTCAACGCGTGAGGCCAAAATTTAACTATCTGTGCATTTTTTTTACGTTTTAGACCCAGTTACACATTTTGTCAGAATTCTTGTCTCAATGTTATCATTCAGATTGCGCAATAACAAAACTTTGACTGCTGCCCGTGCGCCCTCGTAAACTGATACCACCGATCTGAGTGGAAAAACCGTCTTCACATTTCAGAATTCAACACCTGATATCACGACCGAGACTGCGCGTCGCAATTAAATGAATTATGATCGCGCGTGTGCACTGTGCACTTGATAAAACAATTCCACTTTTGCAGTCAACAGGAACGCGCCTTTACGAAGGCGCTTTTAAAGCAGTCCATGAATGCTTATCTAGAAAGCGGGACACAGCGTTCTTTAGATTTACAAATTTTAAGCCGATTTTTGAAGAATTTGTATGCAATTTAATAATTACGTCTCGCCGGTATGTTGGAACAGCGATTTTAAATCGAATAAAGTAACTTTTCACAGGTAAATATGTCCATTTTAATTAAATAAATAAACAGGCAGCAGGGCCATTCTCTCCAAATCGTTCAGAAGCTTTCCAAATAAGGTAAAAAAGTTATATCTGTCTTTCTAGGTCTTTCTTATGGAAAATTGGCTTCAAAATTAATAACGAAAACGGTATCAGACAGCCGCTCCTGGGAATAGTGACTACGGTCTACCAGTAGCCTACAATCCGTGAGAGTTACGAAGCTAATTGGAATCTGGTTCCTCCATGTCTCTAACACGTAAGCTTATGCCATATAAATGCCCTTGTGGTGTGGGCTGGGTTTGAACCACCTCTTGTGGATTTACGAGGCGAACCACTAACAAATAAGCTATATCCTGAATAGGAAAAAAGAAAGAATAAAAGTAATTGAAAAATGAATGTTTCTGAACCAGTAATATTATGTTTTCTCTGTTTTTTTTTTTCTATTCTAAAATGTGCCATCAACCCAACCACCTATTTTTGGACCACCGATTGGGGGTTCACAAGAAATATTTTCTGTTACTTCTATTTCATTGCTGTCATCAGATCCTTTTGAGTCGTTTTGAGGAGATTCCGGTTCTTCTGTTAAATTCGAATGAGGTTCTCTTATCTGATGGCTGCTACCGTCAATTTCATCTTTTCCTTGTACCGTAAATAAAGAGAATTTATTTTAGTTACAAAGCGTTCTATGGATCAAGTCAAAGTTACAGGAACTTCAGACATACCGTTAGATTTTCCTACAATTATGTTTTCCACATTAGACGTTGAAGCTTCGTTGACCACTTCCGGTGCAGGAATAATTGGATCAATTACTGTGGTAAGTACTTCCGGAACCATTTCAGTTAAGCTTTCTGGATATTGAACAGAGACACCAATATTACTTCCATAATTTTTTACATTTTTAATAATCTTTTTGTCATCCAGAAAATATGGTGGCGTTGGTCATAAAACACTACTCTAGTCTTGTTGGTTATTAGAAACAATTACAAGTAAAATAAAAAAACACCAACGGTTATTTCTATAATTTTTAAACCGCCCATCACATACGGTATATAGTATGAGTATACCGGGTGTCCCAGAAATTGCGCAAAATCGATAAATGATATCAAAATAAATTATCGATTTTATCATTAAAATTTAAATATTTTTTATACTTTTCTCATGTTCGCACAAACATGCGCTGCGCGCGATTTTCGATTTTTAAATAAGCTTTTGGTGGGTGTTTTTGGTGACGGAATTTTTTGCTTTTCGTCTTTAATTTTTCATTTTTAACTCTAACTAAATGATATTGTTATTTTGTCAGATAAGATTTAGGCTGGGTTTCTCCAATACTGATTAGCGCCTAACCGACGATTAAAAGTTAACGGTCGTTTTCAACATAGGAATATCCTATCTTTAATCGACCGTTAACTTTTAATCGTCGATTAGGTGCTCATCAGCGTTGGAGAAACCCAGCCTTAAAGTGGTTTTCTCGAGGAAAAGAATGTTTGTTTTTATCCCCATGTGTATTCATGATCAGGGGTTTTCATAAACCTCTTGGAGAAAAGATTAGTTGAAATTCGGACAGCTAGACTTTTTTTTTTAGAAGAAACAGCAAACATTTTTTTATCAGAATTTCCCGAATAGTCCCTGACCCGTTCCGCCAACAATAATTCTCGGCTGTTGCAGCGATGGAGAGATGGGGGGGGGGAGGCACGATCTGGACGTCCTAAAACCGAGTCGGGCGAAGTTGTAATTGGAAAACCTTCGTCGGTGCATCGGTTCAACCTAGTACGATATTCCTGTTGTTTATTATGCTTTGATAATGAACATGATAGATTATTACTTTAAATCAAAAACGTAAGGTTCTCTTATTCCCTATACATGGAAGGGTCGCGGGACAGTAGCCCCAGGAGGCAATGGTTCTAAAGTACCGAAAACCCGGGGATTCCCAAGCCTTCTTTACCGAATCAATTAACTTGAGAGTGATTGTTATCCATCAGTGTCGGTTTCGGGCGTCCAACTCGTCTATTTCCCCGCGGCTTTGAGAAGAGAACTAAGCATAAAGTGCGCTCATACTAAAACGCCGGGCCCGCTGCCGCCGTAGGGTTCATCCATACATTACATAACGAAACCTGTAGAAAACGCTGGCGGGCAGTAAAGTCCCGCCGGCGTTTTCTAAACTCTGCCGGCGTGCAATAAATCGATGCCGGGGTGCAGCAAAGCTCTGCCGGAGTGCAGTAAACACCCGCCGGCGTTTTCTAAACTCTGCCGGCGTGCAGTAAAGTGCAGTAAATAGCTGCCGGCGTGCAGTAAAGCCCCGCCGTCGTTTTCTAAACAGTGCCGGCGTGCAGTAAATCGCTGCCGGCGTGCAGTAAAGTCCCGCCGTCGTTTTATAAACTCTGCCGGCTTATTTGACTGAATTGTGCTAATTTGTATAAATTGTGCTTATGAAATTAATTTGTTCAAAATTTCTCTAATTTGTGCTTATTTGACTGAATTGTGCTAATTTCTACAAATTGTGCTTATAAATTTAATTTGTGCAAAATTTCTCTAATTTGTGCTTATTTGACTGAATTGTGCTAATTTCTATAAATTGTGCTTATAAATTTAATTTGTGCAAAATTTCTCTAATTTGTGCTTATTTGACTGAATTGTGCTAATTTCTAT
>JAQFYH010000134.1:0-16105 GCA_034694405.1 Scolopendrellopsis subnuda
AAAAGTGCGTTCCCCCTTCGGGGGTAATTCCCACCGCCCTCCCAACAGATGCTTTGCATCTAGGGCGCCGGCATCTAGGGCATCTAGGGCGCCGGCATCTAGGGCGATATGGGCGTGGAATTAAAATTACAGTACGGTATTTAATCAGCAAATGTGCTGTATTGTTTCTATTTGTTCTTTTACTTAGGTAGGACAATATTATACACTTTATAAGCGTGTATAAGGTAAAATTGTGTAAAAATTCTGCTGTTTACAATTATTTGTAGAGTTGCGTTGGTGTGATGACGTGAATAATTAACGGTAGGCCTACCATATTCCGATGACTTACGAAACGTAAATGTGGGATCATTTTGGTTTTCATTTTTCTATTTTGTATTTTCCGCCATCGCATATTTTAATTTTTTTTTTCTTCGTATTTTATTGTGTACCCCTTGTTCTTATATTCAATTGTATTTTATATTTTAGTATTTTGTTCTTCGTGTTTTCTCCTCCCGCCACATGTGATTGTTTTAATTTCTTTCATTTCGCTTCGCCAGTTTCAGATCCCGTCCCATTATTTTTTTTTTTAATCGTCTCTCTTTGCTCGTTGTGATGTTCTTTTGCCAGCTGATGTTCAGGTATTCTTTTTCGATCTTTTTTTCTCTCTGCAGCGATGTTCGCGTTCTCTTCTATCTGTGATGTTCACGTTTTCTCTTTTTGCTGGCGTTTTCGGGCCTGTTTGTCTTTTCTCTATGTAGCTGTTGTAATGTTTTTTTTTTTTAGTTTTCAGTCATTTTCTAAATTTTTGTCTGGGATCGTATTCTGAATTTGGTGTTGCGCGTTTTTGCTTTTTTTTTCGTTTTTGTTTGTCTCTTAAAGGTCGGGTCGACCTTTCGGGGGGAGGAGGATTATTTGTGGGATCATTTTGGTTTTCATTTTTCTATTTTGTATTTTCCGCCATCGCATATTTTAATTTTTTTTTTTTACGGCGCTTGTACCTTTTTCTTTTCTTCTTTTGTTTTATGTTTGTGGCACACATGTCTAACGTGCACCATCTTGCTTTTTTTTCTTGGCGTGTATGTTTTTTATTTACGAAGCCATCGTTTAAAATTCCCTTATAATTAGTTTAAAAAAAAAAGAACAATTCATACTAAATAAAGTTTGTAATATCGCATTTTGAACAATTTTATTTTCATCGTTTGCCATCGATGTGATTTCATAAAAGACAGTGTAAAAATCTCGAAGAATTCGAATTAAAGAAGAAATCTGTAAAAGGAAATTAGTGATCTGTGTTTGATGTTTTATCGCAAGGGATTGTAAGGGAAAAACTATTATTCACGCTTCCTCATTTGATATTCACCCCTTACATAAATTTCGAAGGTGCGTAGATACGAGGGGCAAATTGATAGAAGATAACGATGGGATACATATTTCTGGATTTCGCGAGAATAACATTACTGTTACGACACATTGTTTCAATAAAATATGGAAAAACTGTTTCGGTGGAACTGAAGTCTAAACCTACTGAAATTACGAGCGTGCCAACCACTCATTCACTCTCTCCGTGAACAGACAAATTACATAACAATCTGATTTATTTTCACGCCCTCGACGGGTGCTTCGTCCGATATAAGTCTATTTTACTGCGGGTAAAAGAACTCGTGTATATGGGTGTTGAAAAAAACCGAGCGGGGCATATGTTTTCGAACACTGACAGACGTTCAAGCAAATAGAATAATAACACAAACATTGAGAAGACAAAAGCCTTTTAATCACAAGCTCCGCGGCAGATAACAGGGTCGGGAGAAGAATATTTCGGGACGGACCACAGTAGAAAATTTCGAATTAAATTTTACAAAAATGGGGGGAAAGAGTGGAATCCACCGAACCGAGAAATATAAATCGGATATCTACAAAAATGAGTTTGTTTTTCGATCTCTTAATTAGGTTTTCAACAATGGTAACTCGTAAATCTTCGTTTTGGGGAAAGGTTTACAGTCCTCCCCAGGCTTGGCCCTGAGCCCGAGTATAATGCACGTAGATATAAACAATACCCATCAAAAGTCTGGATATTCGAGTTCTTTTAATAGACCACCGGCGAATTGTATGCGAGGTATCGGATTTAAATAAAGAAAGGAATTCTTGGTTCCAAAAAAATCGAAGAATGTACTCGGTAATATAGTCTCGCCCCCCATGTCGCAAAGTTACAAAATACAATAAAAGTAATGCTATATCTGTACACTGCATTTTGCAAACTTAAAAATAGATTGTAACACGAATTTATCCGAATATATTTTATTACAGACAGATTTTAGGTCTTTTTTTATAGGTCGTTCTGTCGTTCACGCAGTATAACAAGAATACAACTGAATAAAGTACGACTTAATATCCCTGATCAACTGATCAAGAGTATTACTCGTATTTTGGTCTCGAAAAACGGACTTTTAATATTTGCCGAGAAAATATGCTCGACTTACTTTGCACGCGTTCAGAAGTGCTTGGTATCTGACACCGACAGCAGAAATCTGGGATCGAATCTTCTCAATTTTACAGCTCTGCAATAACGTGTGTCCCAAATCAGTCAGGGCGTCGACGTCTTTCTCTTTGAGAACCACTGCTTCTCTCATGTTCTGAAATCGAAAGATAAAAACATATTTAGAAACTGAATATTCGTTTTATGGGTTTTAGTATCCAATGATTCAGGCAAGTCAATTAATGTTGCGCTCTGAAAAGGTGGTCAGTTGGAATGGAAATATCCCAGAAGAGAGCCTCTATTTTTGCTGCGAAATTCCGTCTTTTGTTTGGTATCAAGTAGTGCTAGTCGAAAATTAAAATAAGTTTAACTAAATCGCACCTTAAGAACTTGAAGATAAGCTTCCTTTTCCTCCACGTTCGACTTCAGAGGCGATTCCCTCAATTCGTTTTCCTTTTCTCGTAACCAATTCTCCATTTGCTGCAGGTTTTTCTCGTACTTCTCCCACTGTTGGACCAATTTGCTCAGATTCCGCTCGTTATTCTCGATTTCGGTCAAATAGTTATTGAAACTGGATTCGAGTTCCTGCAGTTCCTTCTTGACGATGTCTCCTCCCGCCGGCGAAGTGGTTTGGACGATCTTCTGCGCGCTTTGTCGGATCTGATTGAGCTTGTTCTTGCCCTCGGACGAGGATTCTTTCAGCATCTGCAAAATTGAATCGGGCGATAATGAAATATCACTTGCTAAAACGGCTGGTATTCGTAGATGCTTATACTTTTCTTCCAACTCAAATTGGAATGATATCGAGAGAAACAGTTACGAGTGAGAAATCGCCCTCAAACGCTCTAACTTCTCGTTTAAAAATCTCCCGCATGACAAACTAGAAGTGCATAATTATCAATTACACGATGTCAATTTCGTCGCTGGAAATTATTCAACGAAAAGATGCAGATAGTTCGACAAAATTTTCGTCACCCGTAACGGTTTCGTGGGATATCGTAAAACTCGTATTAATGTGTGTTCGCCCATGCAAAGTTAAATACTACTCTAATAAAATGCATTTTTTTTAAATTTATAGAACTCACTTGAACGAGAGAAAGTCGAGACTGTAACTGCAAAGAAGGATTGTCCACTTCCGCCAATCTTTCTCTCGAAGACCTCAGCCATTCTCTCAACGACTCGCAGTCGTTTGTGAACATCTGATGATCCTTGACCGACTGTTCTAAGTTGGAAAGCAACTCCTGAAATTGCAAAAAATTTTGAGTCATGTTTCCTAGATCTGACAAAAATGCCGATTGATGATTCTAGAATAGTGAAGCTTGGGTTCGAATACAGAGAAAGAAATTATTTTTTTAACTGTGAACAAAACCTAATAAAGATAACAGCGGGAGGCTAGGACAGAATAAAATTTACTTCTTCCATTACGAAATCAAAGATGTGAAGGACAATGTTTAATAATACAGAATCGTCGAATCGATCATTAAAAAGTTGGCAACCCTACGACAAAATAACGTCACCAACCCTTTGAATTTGTTTTTGGCAGAAAATAAATGGGAGGGCTCCTCGAAACAGTTTTAGCAAATCGATACAATATTCTATTAAGCATAGGACCTTCTCTACATTTAGCAACATATACCTATATTCTTTTACCGAACTTTAAACTCGCTATTTTACGCTTCGTGGATCGTGTAACCTTGTATTCGAATTTACTTTTCGTGAGAAAATTAAAAATGCGTATTGCACCCCGTTGGCCGTGAAATTGCCCAAAACAATCATTTTGTGACCCTGAAATTTAGGAATTATTTTTCGGACTCTCTCTATAATCTGTTCAAACTTAAACATTAATACAGCAATTGATCTCTTTTTCAGAAGAACAAACGGACGCGCGCAAACCAAATGAACAGTACCTTAGATTTCGCTTGAATCAAGTCGTACGATTTCTGCAGTTGTGCTGCGTATCCTTTTAAATCCGGATTCCCGGTCTGTTCCGTCAACTGTTGAGCCTTCTCGCAAACGTTGGTGACGATCGGCAGGTTAGTTTGGACGTCTTGGCAAATTATCTACAATGATACGGTAATTCAGTAATTCTGCGTTACTCGCCTTGCTCATCAAGCTTAACTATTTACTCGGAGCCATCAAATATTTTTACCCTAAGACTATCCAACTGGGCTTTCTTTTCCTGCAGTGTTAACTTGGGTTGACTGTGTTGTTCTAAAGACTGCTCCACCTCTCTCAGCCAACGGGCCAGCTGTTCCTGACTCTGGTTGAAACCGCTAAACTGCTGCATGCACAAGTCAACTCGTCTGGATTTTCCATCTAGCAATTCTCCAAAAGCGTCCCATCTTTCGCGGAGGTTCCTTAAAATAAAAAACAGATTGTTTTAATAGTCGAGTCAATTTTTTCTGTCACTAACTTACCGGTATCTAAATTTCGTTTTCTTTCAAATTTAAATACAATTCTTTTTACCTCAGTTGCTGGCGAATGCTTTCTCTACCGTCGGGTGCGGTGTGGGCATACAATTTTTCTCCCATGTCCATTATGTGCTCCAATCTGGAGGATTCAAGAGATTTCCAAGCTGCCAATTCCTTTTAAAACAAAAAGACGTAAAATGAGAATTGAAAGTACACAAAGGGTATAAATCAGTTTTATAAAGCTGTTTAATCGACTAGGTTCGATTTTAACTTACTTCTATTTTAGCTTTCTTCTCGAGAAGAGCTTTCGAATCGCCCGTTAGTTCTCCCACGTTTTTCAATTTATGTTCAGAATCGGCCAAGTTCTTGATAAAGCTGTTATAACTGTCTTGGAATGTTTGGTGATCGCGGACGTTCGTTTCCCATCGACTGACAAGGTCCTGAAATTTTACAAATAAAATCAATATAGAATTTCCTTCTGAACAAATTATATCCAAATAAAAATGAATATAATTTAATAGCATAACATTGCGTAACATTTTACCTTGATCATATTTTTCAGCGTCTGGTAACGAGAGTTTAACTGCGCAGTTACGACAAACATTCTGGAATCGCCTTCAAGTTTCTGAACTTCTTGATTTACACGTTCGAATTCCGGCTGCTTGTTCTGAATCTCTCTCTGGACGGCCTGCAAATAAACGTTGTAAAACATTATTTTCTCAATTTATTACAGTATATTGTGTGTGCTGATATTTCTTAATGAGATGTCACCTAGTCCCTTTAACTGGAATGGACTACGCGCTCTGCAAAACAGCCATTAAATATAACTGTTTTTAGAGGCATAAGCAGGGTTTGCGGGGACGCTCCAAACCACCGACGACTACTTACGTCTGCTTCCGATTGGAATAAAAGAAGCAACAAGCTTGAGAATATTATTTTCATGATTAAAAAAAGTCACTTTTTTTTACCAATAGTTTCTCGAGTTGAGACTGTTTGGCCTGAAGATTGCTCTTGAGAGACTGTTCCCGCAACTGAACTTCTTTCGCGGTGACCCATTCCGCCAGTTCTTCGACCGACGTTTCGCATTTCGTCAATTGACTGACCGCTCCGTGCAAACTACTCTCCACGTCCTTGATTTGAGACAGAAAAGCCGCAAACAGGGCCTTGCACGCTTCCACGTCGGAGTTCAAGATGGGTCTTCCGGAGGACTCGGTGTGTTCCAGGACTGGCCGCGACTGACCCACGATCACTTCCAATTTCTGGCGGCCTTCCACTTCCTGGGACTTGAGATCCTGATAAAAGAAACACGTAATTGTCATTCTCGGTAATTATTAGGGAACAGTTTGCCAAAGAAAAAAAAAATCAGATCTCCTGCATGAAAATAACTCTTACCTGCATCGAAGACAGATGAGCCTGAGCGGAGGAAATGTCCATGACTTCAGAATAACTGGAGAGTTCTCCGCAGAGTGCCGTCATCCAGTCTCTGAATTGTTCCATGTTTTGTTGAAGATCTTCGTGTTCCGTTACGTACTGTTGAGCTTTCGTAACGTGTTCCTGAAAATCGATTTAAATATCAAAATAAACTATAGAATAAGATCAGCTCCATTACAGAAGAAATATTTCGGAAAATAATCGTTTTTTTTACCTGGACAGTTTCGCAGATGCCGAGGTACTCGTTTTTAAGCTCGTTAAAGTTGAAGAGGGTGGCAGTGTCTCCCATCTCCATGACACGTTCTTCCAATTGTGAAAACACCCGACCGTGGTACTTTATTTCCTGCTGTTGGGCCTGAAAAAAATATTATTATTTAAATTCAAATTCTTAAATAATGTTTCTATACTGTATTTAGTGATGGTAAAATACGGGTTTGTACGTGTTAGAGATGGCAAAATAATGTACGTGTTATTACCTTAACTTGGTGTAAGTAATTCTTCTTTTCTTGCAACGTTGGTTTCAGTTCGACTCCAACTCTGAATTTTTCCTTAATATCCTCCAACCACTGCGTGGCTTTTTGGCAGCTTTAAACAAAAAATATTAATAAATTAAAACTTCAGCAAAATCTTTAATCAGCAATTAACGGAGATGCGGACTTGGAACTTACTTTTCATCGAATGAAGCCCACTGCAACAGCGCCACCTCCATTTTCTTCAGCGATTCGCTGATTCGGTCCCAGTATTTCTCCCACGCGTCTCGCAGGGCTCGAAGTTCGGCGCGGATCCTGTCCCTGGCGTTGACAGATATGAGGGGATACAAGATCTCTCCCGCATCGACCGCGGCGTTCAAGAGCTGCTGACCAACTTTCTTCTGCGACAGCATGTCCTGAAATCGAAAGCGATGCCGTTGGAGCATAAGATGATGACGTTTTCGTGCGAGCTCATCGCTCCAAGATTAGCGTTGGCTCATATAGAAAATCTGTGATTTTACAACTTACCTTCAGAGCTTCGACTTTGCTTTTCAGCGCGATGCTGGGTTTGTCTCCACCGGGAGACGCCAATTCTCCTCTCGCTGCAAGTTGTTCTTCGGCATCTGACAACCACTGATGCGCTCTCTGTAAACTCTCGCTGTAAGCTCTCTGGATTTTTTCGATATGACCCAACTTCTCTGCTAATTCCTGAAATAAAACATTGGTAGCTCAATAATCGTTTTTAACTTTAATGCAATCTCTTGTAACTCTCGCTAGTAGAAAACGGTCTTTCTGAAAGAGGTGATCGAACCCCGGACCTTTGGCTAGCTCCGCAAACTCCGCTCATACAAAAATATTTTGATTTGCTATCACTTTTAGCGACTGAGCTATATCTGAATTTTTGTCCGAGAAATTTTGAAACCAAAAACTAATCATTTGAAGTTTTGAGGTATTTCGTCAATCGCTCCAATTAGCGTTCATTGTTAATTTAATTTACTCTCGTATAAAATTATCTCCACTTGAAAAAAAAAACACTTGATACCTGAATGGATTTGTAAATGGCATCGTGACGAAATTGAATCTGTTCGGATTGTGACGCGACTCTCGATGACGGACAAACATCTTGTATTTTCTTGCACAGCGCCGCCATTTCGTCGATGTGCGGTTTATGAGCTACGACGTCGCGCAGCGTGTTCTGAAAGTTAATATTAAAATTATATAAATAACCAAATTTAAAAAAATGTCTATATAAGGATTTACTAGAAAAGCAAACAACGAATCGAACCTGTGACGACCGCAACAAGTCGGACAGTTGGAATAGATCGAAAGGACCGAGCGTCGTGCTGCGAACGTTCGTTTCCAAATCCCGCAGCCAATTGTTCAGCATGTCGGCCAGTTGATCGAACTGATTCCAGAGAGCCAACACCTTCGCCAAATTCTTGTCAGTTTCCTAAAACAAAATACAAAATACAAACAGTTGTAACTCTCTAGTCAGTCATCACCATTTCTGGGCGTTACTGCGCGCATCAAGAATCACGAGTCGAAATTTCGGTACCTGTAAGTTTGCATTGAGCGACATCCATTCGTTGTTGATTTGCCGATGTTCCGCTGCAACATTCGCTGCTTGATCGCCAGCTAACACTTTCAAAATGGCTTCGGTTGATGCGTTGTAATCTTGAAGCAATTGTGCTCCTTGTCCGAGGTTGGAAAATATTTCCTAAAAATCACCAAAACCATTCAATTAGTTTTTTTTTAAACTCGTCTATAACATTTCAGTAAGAAATTCTCTAGATAATCTTGTTACATATTTTCTAAAACTGATTTTAAATGGCGACTGTTCCACAGGTTACATCACCACAAGCAGTTAGATGGGAATTAACTACTGATTTATTAATCGCCGGCAAATCAATGTCTAACGAGAAAAAATGTTTAGGTTTTGGTTTACCTTAATGGTCTCTGCCTTGGCTTCGATGCTGAATCTATCGGGAGCCAAAACCGGATTGCACCAAGATACTTTTTCAGCGCACGTGATCAGCCATCGCTGCAAATCTTGAAGACAATTGCTGTAACGTTTCTGAAGCTGTCCCTGAAGAACCTGTTGAACTTTGGCAGATTGGACGCTTTGCGCTTCCCATCTAAAAAAAATCAAAGTATTAACGTCAAAACAAAAAAACATTTTCCTGAATAGCAGGTTCGAGTCCCCGAGTACGCAGTATGAACACCTAATTTTGATTAATAACAAAAACGAAAATTTGGTAAGATGCGTCTAACGCAGTACAATAAATGTTCCATTCATTGAGTAAACTTATTAAGAAAAATAATATGTAACATTTTAAAGATTCTTTTAAAAATTAAAGCCACTTTATCTTAGGAATGCGAGATTAAAATTAATTTACCTTTTCTTCAAACTGGCAACCTCATTTTCGAGCGGACTGGAATCGAACTGGGCATTGTCGGGCCTCATGGCAGAAACGCTGTGCTCCAATTGCTGTAAGTTTGGCTGGATCGATTGGACTTCAACTGCCAGTTCCTGTAAGTATGAAAATAAAACAAAAAGTTAAGATCACGAAAGCAACTCTTGTCCAGTTTGTCCACATATAACTTAATTTCAAATACGGAATTCGGATATTCCCTTTTACCCTGTAACTTCCCCCATAACTTCGTAACTGCATAGGATCTTTCCGCCACGGTTTTCAGTTGGTTCTGACACATGAATTGAACAAACTTTTATACAGAGTAAGTTGTATGGTAATCTAATAATAACGTATCGATTAAATCCTGAATCCTAATACTGGAGCAGTTTAAAATTTCTTACATTTACTTCGTGTTTCTTATTGACAACGACAAAAATGAACACGACCGACGCGCGAATCGTTTTTACCTTGCAAGCGTGCAGTCTTTTCAGGATCTGAGAATCGTCACCAGAAACATCTTCCAGTTTCGCAAATTTCTCTTTTTCCATCGTCAGCCAATCGGAGACCTGCTTGATTGCGTTCCTGACGTCACCTTCTCTACTGGACAATTCCGTGATTCGTCCGTCCAGCAACCGACTCAACTCCGCCAGGCGGTTAAATTTGTCTCGCAGGTTCTTTTTCAAAGTTTCCATGGAAGGAATTGGTCGATCGTTATTCAATTTTTCCAGCGAAGTGATTTTACTGACCAGATTGGAATAAAGTTGCTCGTTTGCTGGTAATTCGATCTACAAGAAAAAGAACGTTTTAGACCAGTAACTTTTCTTTGGTTTTCACAGGTTACGTTTCGTTCGACCAATCACTTAATGATAACGTTGGGGTTTGACCAATCACGGCTGTCAAACACAAGGTACCGAACGCAGTTAAAACCCAGCTTAATCATGTTCACCACTTCACTCAACAGTGCTCGTAGTGCACCCAACGCGACCAAATACGGTTCGCGAAGCCGCGCACATTTCATAGAATTAAGGAATTGAGATGCGAGGGTTTGGCACTGTCTAGTGCCTATACAAATTTCGGAAATGGACACCTACCTTGTATTTTTCCAGTTTGTTCTTGGCGGTATAAACGTCTCCAACGTTCTGGGAAGCTTCGTTCAGGGACTGCGCAGTTTTGTCCAACCAACTGGACAGATCTTCCGCCGTTTGGTCGATCTGTCTCAGCAGAACAAGCTGAGTTTCCAGGTTCTGATGGAGCTGCGTGATATTCTGGTTGGTGTCCTGATAGGCCTTCGCAACGGCCGCCGCTTCTCCTTGCAAGGAGGCGGCGTCGAATCCGGGAACCGAATTGACCTGTTGCGCCAACTGTCTGACTTTGGTCGTGTAGAAATCGAGTTTTGGTCGGTTTTTGTTCAATATCTGATTGGCAACCTACGAAGGGAAATACAGTTTTGTTTAAAACAACGTGTTTGACTTTGAAATGCAAGTTTACGAAAATGTTTGTTGGACTTTTTTTCTGAGACCAACACGATCCATGAGCCGAGAAATAGTGTTCGTTTAGCCAAATACATCTTCGTGTGTAAACTGTGCTTGTAATGAGTGTTGACTTAAAAAAAAACGGCATAATACGCGAAGGTAAAACAAAACTTTATATAATGGTCAAAATAAGCTCGTCTTTTTCGTATTTCAACTCCAACTTAGTCCAAAGAGAATTCAAAAAAAGAATCCTCTTGCGAGATTCGAACCCAGAGTAGATGCGGAGAGACCTACTGTGTCAGTGCAACTTTCTTTTCACTTTAAATCGGTGCCATTCAAAGTAAAATTAAGTTTACCTTGCATTTGCCGAGTTGGTTCTGGATCTGACTCGTGTCGCTCATCAACGAAATTTGTGGAACTTGGTCTGTGATTCCGGCGGCCTGTTGCGCTTCTCTTATTACTTGAACGACGTTTTCCTTCAATTCCGCGCATTCCTTCCACAGCGACAGAACTCCAGACAGAACCCTCTCGCGTTCCATGGCGAGACCGTGGACGCGTTCCCAGGCGTTGTCCACGGCAGCCAGCGACGACTGAACGGACGGCAGATTGGTCGGATCCGCTTGCATCAGCTCCTTGGCCTTCTCTTGCAAAACGGCTTTGTTTGGAAGTTGGTTGGTCAGTCCCTGTTGTATTTCCTGTCGAAAATAAATTCACATTTTAATCTCACTGTTCGAAATTTCGAACAAGCTTCGACCAAGCTTCGAACAAGCTTCGACCACTACATCGTACGTTATATTTTATAATTCTTTCCTGACAGAATTTTAAATTATCATATCCGTATTATTGATCGCAAGTAGAAAAGGAGGATACTAAAACCAGTAAATCGTAAATAAATATTCTAAAAAAATGGCGCGCTTTTCAATTGGCCCGTGGAAAGAACTTATTTACTTCTGACTTGTGAGTTTGCATTTTAAAGCTGCTTAGTACCCCTTATGATCGATTAATTCAGCTTTATATCGATATTACAGTATCGATTCGGACACCGTGGGAATGCAACGCGCGCGTCTCTATCGACATGAGACGCCGATAGTGATTATCGATTTTTATAGGTTTTGTGGTTACACGAAAACCCGGTCGTACTAATGCACCTTTAAATTGCCAAAATATAATCTACTTGCCTTTGTGACTTGAACCAGTTGATTAATCTCGTCCTGACTGTTTCTTACAACCTTCATGTTCCTCAGTCTCGCTTCCGATCTCTCCAGGAATTTCATAATCTCGTTTTTGGCAGTTTCGAAATCGCCGAATTGCGATTCCAGTTTCTCCAGTTCTTCTCCCTTGATGTTCAACTGACTTCTGATTCTATCGATGATGGCTTTCAGAGACGCAACCATGTGCAAGATATCCACAGGCTGCCCGGTGGTGTGGTCCAGGATAACCGTCTCGCTCTGTTCGAAAAGTTGGATAACTTCGGCGACAATCGGTTGGATTTCGTTCACTTGCTTTCCGGCACTGGTGACGTCACTGGCAACCGCAGCCAGCTCATCCGGAGTGAGCGTCTGCGTCTCCAACTTGTGCAGGTTCATTCGGAGTTGGTCGTACAAGTCCTGATACCAACTCGAAAATTCGATCCACTTTTTGAACAGCTGTTCTTTGAGTTCCATCTTGTCCAATAGGGATCGGTAGCTCGAATTCAGTTGGGACTGGAGATCTTGTAACTCGGCGGCTTCGCTCGGCTCGAGTCTGGAAGCGGTGGCCCGAATCTTGTTGCAAGTGTCTTTGATGATCGTCTGTTTGTCGACGCATTCTTGTTTCAAAACCTAGTACAGAGATTCGAAAATTTCAATTACTTAAAAAAACACAACTTAAAATATTTTTATTTATAAAATTGGAAAATTCTGAATTCCCTACATCTCGCTTTCCGCTATTTTACGGCAAAGCGCGAAGCGCTTAGCTCGTTACGAACTTGCTATCCATAACGATGAAAAAGAAACGTACCTTAACATGTTCTAAAGAATGCGGTACCCGATCTGTGTACACTTCGTCCAATTGGAGCGCCTGGTGCATACTGACTATGGTGTGCTGAGCGATATCTATCAGAGTCTAAAATAAACAAAATTATTATTGTATTTTTCACGTTAAGCAAAATATATTTAAAACATTAAAATCATTAAAAGATTAAATACCTGAAATTCTCGAAGAGAGGTTAAGGCTGAAGAAATATCCGACTGTTTGGCGCGGATGTCGTCGGCCAATTTCGTCAGTCGCGCTTTGATTGAAGCGACATATGACCTGAGGATGTCGGCACCCTCCGGCGATAGCTGATGCAGGATGTGATCGCATTCTTGCGTCAGATACACAGTCTGGGCCTGGTATTCCAACACCTCTCGACTCAGATCCTGAAAATAACAAACAATTGCAATGTAAAACCGAGTGGAGACGAATCGATCGCACTCTCGACTTTGAGCCCAAATCTTGTCAAATTCAGTTTCACTGGGTGACTGTTTTATAGAGAGTTACCTCCACAACTGGTCGTTAGGTTAGAAATGAGGGAGAATCTTAAATCGCAAAGGAAAGAAACAAATAAAGCGCAAACTATGCAAAGGCCAACGCTATATAATGAGAGCGAAATACTGCCTCAGAACTTCATATTTTTCATTTCTTCTCACCTTCATGTGTTGGGCTTGATGTTCCAGCTTTTCGGCGCGAACGGTGTTGGTGTTGATCGGGGTTCTGACTTCATCCTCTTTGGAATTCAGCCAATTATTAAAGGCCTCCAGACGAGCGTGGAGCTGCGACCAGTTCTGAATCAACATGTTCAGACTCAGAATCCACTGTTCGGTGCCTTCGCTCGCCACCTTCCATCTGTTCGTCAGCATTTCCAATTCTGCCGCGGCGGTGGACACCTCCGCACCTGCCAGACGCTGTTGGGAGAGGGTCTTGAGTTGGGAAAGATAATGTTCGCATTGCGACTTCATATTCTGAAATTAAAACAAAATAATATGCATTATTTCTTATTTTCGTTAAAATAAGAGAATGTACTGTAATATTAGGGTGTAATTTTTCGAAATAGTCAACAATTTATCGATTAAATCTGTGTTTATACTTTATTGTGGGAAAGAATATCCCGTGTCTGTCGCTGTATCGATACGAAACATCGATTAATTTTATAGGTTTCGTCTGGGGACAAAATCTTTTCTGTCGAATTGCATCTTGGTCGTTAGCCTAATTTTTCCGCGACGTAATAATATTCAATTCGCGCGCGGCGCAGATCCAATCAGAAGCGTAAAATACTCACCACCGCGGCTTGTTTGCTTCTGACTGCTTCGTCCAGAGTCGTGGGTCGTTTCTGACCCGTCGATATCTGACCCTCCATCTTCTCTATTTCGGGTTGCAGGTTGTGAATCACGGTGGAATATTCGTGGTACTTGACGACTTCCTGAGTCACGATTTCGGTTCGTTGAACCAACTCGAATCTGATCGAATCCAGTTCGTCTCGAAGTCTCCTCAACTGTCTTCGCAGCTCTTGCGACTGATCGCTCTCGGGATGTTCCAAAATCAGTTCTTCTCCTTCTCGTTCCAAATTGTGAAGAACTTGTTCGCGATCGTCCAGCTGTCTCTTCAGCTCCTGAAATTAAAAAAAAAGGATCTCTTCAACAAACCAGTTCCCAGTCTCGTTGACAATTCTGCGAAGATCTAACTCACGTAAGCGATGGCAGTCTTTTCTTCCAAACTGAGCGTCGCAAGTCGTAGCTGATCGAGCAGATCCTTGCCTTGTCTCAACCAATCGTTAAATTCGTCCAATTTGACGTTGTATTTGGTGTGACGTATCGTCTTCTCCTCCATGTATTCCACGCGTTCCTGGACGGTGGTCAGAATGACCCTCAGCTGTTTCTCCATTTCGGTCACTTCTTTCTCCAACAGAGGTCTTTGAACGGAACCGACCTTCTCCATGAGAGCTGCGCTGAGATTTTGCAGTTTCTGCAACATCTCCTCCGTTGCGCGTCTCAACTGCGCGCTGAAATCCTAAAAAGAAAAGTTTTCGTTTACAATTTACGCAATCAAATACCATTATAGATATCGCACAGACTAAAGTTTTAAATCTTACTTGTTTGGCTTTCAAGTCTTTGGTGACCTCTTGTGGCCCAGTTGGCAGTCTAATTCCGATATTCCTCAGTTCTTCTTCGGCCTCTTTCAACAGTCTCATGATTTCCGTTTTTTGTTCTTCGTAATCGGTCCAAACTTTCTGGGTTCCCTGTTCAACCGTAAAATACGACAATTTTAATCAAGTGTTACCAATGGGAAATGAACTTTTTTTCTTCCCTTTGTAACCCATTGGTGTTACAAATCAAATCTCCTTTTTCGGTGGAGAATAATAATAAAACGCTAACCTTGAGTCTAGTGAGTTTCGCCAGTGTCGTGCTGTAAGTTGTTTGCCACTTATCTTCCAACCCTTGCATCTCTGAATGAATGAATGCGGGCGCGTGTGGATCCTGAATCAGGTGCCGTCCTTGTTGAAGACTGCTCAAGATCGAATTACGTTGCTCCTCCAACTGCCTCAACACATTCTGCAAAAAAAAACATATCACGAATTCAAATACGACTCGGCTCCATCTGGAACATGTTTAAACGTAGCAGATGGAGAATTGAACGACTTACTTCTTGCGTGTAAATCATGTCCTGCAAGTTGCTCATGCTCTCTGGTCGTTCCTCCTTCTGGGATTCCTCTTGGGCCTCGGACAGCACCGTCTTGACCCGTCGAATTTCCTCCTTGAAGACGTAGCATTTGGTGACGGTGTCGACTTTGACGACAGTCGTTTCGATATTTGGCAACAGGGTCTTGTATCGGCCGATCAGCGCCTCCAGCCGTCGGTGCTGGTAGGCGGCCGTGTCCGAGTCGCAGTGGCAGATCAGCGAATCTAAATCTGCGACCAGGAATTTCATGTCCTCTCTTCGACTATCCACTTGACGACAAAGATCCTGAAACGAAGAAAAGACGGTAACTTTTACTATTAGTCTAAATTCCTTTGAAGGGTTTTTAGCTACAACTCTTCGAGTAACATTACGCGAGAAATTTGTGACTAGGTCAGTTTTCAACGAGTGTCGCGTTACGTTTGACCAATCACATCTAGGAACGTTGGGGTTCAGAACGGTAAAACGCAACGTGAGGAACACGGTGAATAGACCTTACACCCTAAGTGTCTGAAATTTCGCTACCAATTTTCGTTTTTTCTTCCTCCACGACAATAGTAAAGTCAGTTACGTAAAGCTTTCGTCCTCGAAATTTTTAGGCGATTTGTCTGTCGTAACTCGTAATTTCAAGAAAAAAGAAGTCCGCAATAGAATAAGTTAGTTACCTGAAATCTCTCTCTCAGCAGTTCAAACTCCTCAAGAGTGGAACAATCCCTCTTCAACGTGCTGACAGACAAGTCTATGGAATCCATCCATTGTTCCA
>JAQFYH010000135.1:0-16102 GCA_034694405.1 Scolopendrellopsis subnuda
ATGAAACTTTGCATACGATCTACTGAAATGTGTTGCCAGATTTTGGCTATCTTACATTTTTCCTAAATATTTCGCATTATACTTAGGATACGAACTTTTGGACCTCCCTTCGTAGATAACCCTACCACAGTTTACTAATTCTCTGCCGCCCACTGTGTGAAAAATGGAAGGCTGATGTTTGAATCTGACGCTCTCTGATGGAAGGATGTGGAAGCGCTTCCTCTAAAGTATTCGTGCCCTTTTACTTTTCGAACTGTGGCGGGATGGGGAACAGGGGACGATCAGCTGCGGGCGACTGATGATGGGTTGCGCGCGATTTAGTTTGTTTGGGACGTTCAGCTCGTGCGTTCGGCTGTTTAGTGTTATTTGTGGCTTGTGCTCGAGTGACTGAGTCCAATGAACACATAAGAAGTGAATCGGAAAGGATTGGTTGAAGTATATTGTTTTGCATGGTTGGAAACATAATTTCATCGCCCAACAAAATTGTGAGCAAAATGAGGTGCTTTTGAAGGTAAGTTTTAATCGTTTACCGATTGAACTTTTACTAGCAGTTTTATGGATCTTACATGTTTTTACTTGTTTTTGGTGTTTCAAAATTTGTACAGTAAAAATTACGTAAGTCGTAACGATTCGTGATAGAAGAGGTACCGTAATAAGAGTTTTTTTTTTGCTAATAACCCAAAGAATAAATCATATGCTAAAAGGTCTTCTCACCCACGGGTTCATTGCGAGATATTCCGTATTCTCTTACACCTATAGAAACCAATTCGTCAGGTGAGAGGGTAAATTTTTATAAGGAATTCGACGCGGAATGAAAGCTAAGCGGATTCAGAGTAGAGGTTTGCCAAGTGGCAAACTTGGTATAGGCTTGTAACATGTAAATTTAATCTCATGTAGGATACCCGTGAAATTGGAGTTAGTTTTAACTGGTAATCCTGAAAGTACAATATTATACTCTGTAACACACAGCCACGATAGTCGATACAGTCGATGTTTATTCTTCACAATCACATTTGGGTTCAAGGAAAATTATTATTTACGGAGTATAATTTAAAGATAAAGAAAAAACAGAATTGCGCAAAGCATGGTCACGAAGTTTAAGCACCGATATTTATTTATTTAAAACAAATCGTGTGAATAACTTTTACTGTTACGGAGCGAGCGCTAGGTACACGTAAAGGAGTATTATACTCACTATTGTGTATTTATGTAAGCTCGTATAGAAATACGGAGCCTGCTGTTATGTGTTTGTTACATCTGCAGACAGACCGTTCGTATTTTACCGTTTGTGTTGTGTGCCAAGGAATTTTTCAACCCTCTTTTACGACTGGCTTCATTTAATAAGACGCGTGTGTGTCATGTTTCTGCCGTTACGGTCTATCCAGTTTAGACGTGTCGAGACGGTTTAAAATATACTCTGACTTATAGGCTAAGTGGAGTGTTTTGACGAATTATTGTACGTTCTCATTCATTAAAAATTAGAAAGTTTTAGATTTTTGACGTGAAAACTTTAGACGTGTAGACTTGTAACGTCATCGCTGTTTATGACTGCTACGTTAAACAATAGTCCCTCACTCGAAATTTCGTGTTTTTAGCGATAACAACACAAGTCGGAGGGAGGACGGGTACCAGTTTACCAATCACAAACAGCGATTACGCTACACGTCTACACGTTCACGTGTGAAGTTTTCAAGTCAAAAATCTAAAAGTCCCTAATGAGCGCCGGTTTATCCGCGAACTTTTGTAATAAAAAAAAAAGAGTTCCTCGTTGCAGAAAAGTACTTCGAAGACCGCACATTTTATTGCGTAATGTGTTTCGCGCAGCCATAACAAAGCAATGCTACTCGAGTTAATAGAATGATGATTATACATCATCGTGCATTATTTCAATTTATTACGTTGTAATGGGATGGAAAATGTTTTAAATAATAACACGAGGATGAAAAACATTAATCGCATCACTTGGTGAAATGCTCTATATAAATATACGTCACGACAACATTGCGTTTTAGTTTTAGCCTGCGTGTATCATCTTGGATTTTAGAATGACCATAAGGTCTTTATACATATAACGGTCTTAACTCGTAACCCAAGTTTTTTTCACTTTTAGATGATTTTTTTTTGCTATAACATAACAAATCTGTCGTACTCCAGCACTAACAGACTAGCAGTGGATTGCTCGTTTCAACGAATTGAATGACAATCTCCATTTACAGTTTGTGTTAACTTGTACGGAGTATAAAAAATATGGTACTGTATTCATTTTAACCTGTTTGGGTGCAATCCGACGGAAATACGATAGGTCATGACGTCAACCCTACAGGTTAAATACCGTATTTCTTTTTATAACAAACTGTAAAGTTAGTGGAAATTAAAGTAACGAAAAATTATAGCAAAGAAAAGAAAAATTGTAACAAAGAAAAGAAAAATTGTAGCAAAGAAAAGAAAATTGGAGTAAAGTAAAGAAAAGAAACTTGTAGTAAAGTAAAGTAAAGAAAAGATCAAAATTGTAGTAAAGTAAAGAAAAGATCAAAAATTGCACAGTGAAGTAAAGAAAAGAAAAGTAAAAAGTATGACTTCGGTGGTCATGAAGTAAACATGCAAATTGCAGCAAATAATCATCATTCGAAGGAGATGTCTTGATCGTATTCACCATAACATCTTTCAATATTATTTATTTTAACAGTACAGGCCTACTCAAGAAACCCCTGAATTTCGTCTAAAGGTCCAACATTCTAGTACAGTGTTTCAACTGTAAATTTAAAACAGTGAAATCGCCGTCTAACTGCAGAGCGTGCGGTTTAGTTTTCCACCGAATTCAATGAATACGGCACTGCGATTTTCGCATGAAGATGATCCCTTTGAAGAGCTGAATTTCACATTATCGTATTAAGTTACACACGGCGAGCTGTAGTTAGCTGTAGTCTTTTCAGAATGTTAATAGTTTTACAGCAGTGAGGAAACGTGCGACGTAATGGAGTCGGAGTATTAATACTTTGACCGAGTGACTGGTTAATCTTTCTCGTAGGCACGTGCTAAGTCTCCCAGCTGTCTTAAATCTACAGTGTAAGTAGGACTACAGATGTGTAAACACGTGTGAAAAGCAGATTTACTCGGCTGCAAAGATATTTGCAAATAAACATCTCAATATTATCCCTTCGTTTTTCCATGGATTCTTAACGTTGTTCCAGCTACAACTGGATTTTGCTGTCGAAACTTTAATTCGTTCCACAAAATCTGCTAAAAGCTTTAGCCTATTGTCTACACCTGGAAGTTGTAGAAAATATCCCATTATATCAAATCCTGAAAATATTCCATATTCTGACGAGTGAAAAATCCTTTGCTTCGTGACGAAGATGATGACAAATTAACTGAAAAGTAAATAGTAGATTAGCAGCGAATATAATTTTCGGCTTATGTCACTCGTGACACTGCTGGTGATTTAGAAAATTATACAGGAGACCTATAACATTTTGTCAAAAAAATTTTGAGAAAAAAGAAACCCGACGATTGTCAAAATTCTGCGGAAACCGGCGAAGTACGAAGAATCGAGGTTTTCGAACATGTTAATTTCGTTATTACGAGGCTTGCCCCGAAAGTATCCGGACTGATTTTATTACAAAAAAAGTAGAAACAGTACAATAATGGAATTTTTTCAAAAAATAGCCCGTTCTTTTAGCTTCTTTTTCATGAAATTCCCATTCATTTAGGTGCACTGGTTCCATCCACAGCAGTTCTAACAATCCATGTGTGAGAGAGTCTGTTGGTCTAAAACAAAACCAATGACGCACAGCTTTCTTCGCGTCATTTTCGACGTCGTTGTGGTTCCCACGTAACAATTCGTTTTATTTTCCAAAAACACGTTAATCCGATAGTGTTAGATCAGGACTGTTCGCAAGATGGGGTAGAATATCCCAAACAAGTGACTAATAAATCTTCGAATCAGAAAAACGTCCATCACGACAATGTCAGGCCGCATACTGCACATGCAACCATGGACAATTCTTCTCTCTATCCACGGTGCTTCCATTTCCATGATTCCCTGTGATTAGCATGGGCGCATGGCCGAATTTTGTCGTTACGGAATTTACGCAAACGAAGATCATTCCGAAATTAAAATTATGTAATATAATAGAAAGCATAACCGGACGGGATCGAGTCGAATCAGTATCAGTCCCAATAATGCACATTTCTATATATTGTTTTTTTTTTTTTTATCAAATTGCAACGCGTTATAAAAAGTTTGCTGTATACTTTTGTAAGCAGTAAATGATGTGACCTTAATTTTTCTGTTGTTCTTTGACGTAATTTTCGTTGAATCTGTGTAAAACACACGCATCAGGCTCTTCCAAGTCAGTGAAGTAGGACGTACGAATTTTCTGACTTCTCCTGGATGTCTCTGGAAGCAAGCCAATGAAAGTTTTAAATAAAATTAAAAAAGTTTTGTAGGAGGCGTTAGGAATGAGAATTAGATAAAATAAATTGTTTCTTCATCAAAAATATGTATTCTTCCAGTCTACTTGCGGTTCCGGTGTGGAGTTGCTGGACATATAACTGGGCTAGCGGACTCTGATTTTTGTCAGAGCGAGCTCTACCACTATGAAAATAGTGGTTAGAGTGCCCGACTTTGCTAGGCGATGGGTGCCGCACGGACCAGACGCAGGTTCGATTCCCGAAAACAGAAGTTTTTCTTTCGACCTGTTTGTTCATCAGTGTTCTTCAAAATGTCTTCTATTACTCAGATGTCAACAAGGAAAAATATTATGATAAATTATATTATAAGAAACCTGGGGATATTCTAAAAAGAAATCATTTTTACGCATGTACTCTTTTTCTTCTTCTTTAAGTGCCGTCTCCATTCTGGAGAGGTTGGCGGCCAACAAACATCAATTGAATAATAAGAATATTAATGAATTCTATATATCTATTAGCAATTAATTCATGTGTGTGTTTAAACTACAACAAAGGATTTTAAGATAAGAAATTAAGAACCTTAGATGTTATGGATATTCGACAGAATTTATTGACAATATGCTCTATTTCTGCATTATTTCGTACGCATTCGTTCATTTTCGAACTCGTCTCATGATGTGTAGTAGCTTTAATCTAAAGGGTTTCATATCTCCTTATATCGTAACAGCTCCTCTTGGGAACCGGTCACTCAACCAGCAGTATCTGCTACTATTTTTCGCTGTGTCACCATTTGGTTTCAGCATCAGAGGAATTGCGGTTTTACACTGGTACGTACATAAGTGAAACATACGGTCGCATATGATTCATTTTACATCGTTTAGACATTAGAAATTTCACTTTTTTTTTTTAAATAAAACAAGTTAACTCTGTTGCGATATCATCAAGGAAAAGATGCAAAGAACTTAATCCGCAGAATCCTTTTTTTTTCTGAACTCATGTTTCAGGATAAAGTCAATAAATTAAATTAGGTTTTTTTTATAAGTCGTTTGCCTTCTCTACTATTAAATAATAATTATAATCTAAGCTTTTCTTATATGAAGCAGCTGACGGAAATCTTGATGTATTATTTCCTTTTGCACTCCCTCTTCGTTCTATATAGTGATGGTTTTTTTTAGATCAGAATTATCATTTTAATTACTACGTAATGCGACTCCATTTTCCCCAAATAATAGTAACGAATAAGGATGTTCCAAACCTTCTGTGATGCTAAAGAACTTTTAAAAGAGAAATAAAATAATTGAAAAGATTGTGGAAGAATGTGTAAAAATGCTAAACTGCTAAAAGTTTAACGCAACTTGGACGAATTAATTTTTTTTTACGGCGTCTCGAAGAATTGGTTCGGTCAAGTTAAAGTAGCGTTCATCTGTAACTAGAACAATTTCTGGAGACTGGAAACTCATGGTTCACCATTATTGGCATCGAAATGCCAGCTTTGGGCATCTGCTTGTGAACTTTAATTACCACTTGGGCATCTCAAACGCCTGCGCACAACTACTGCTCAAATCAGAAAGTGTGCGCAGTCGTTTGAGATGCCCAAGTGGTTATGAAAGTTACCAAGCAGCTATTTTGAATGGCAACAAGGTGGACATTTGATTGCATTGTGAATCCAATGATAACAGGGGCGCGATTTTCGTCTGCCATAAAGTCCGTCTTTATATGGTAATACTTTTTCAATGGGTGACGTCGCTGAGTCAAGACGAAAATCGCGCCCTATAGCCCCCTGACTTCGAAAATGTATTTCGTCATTAAAAGAAAGTGTCTTTTACGTTGTCGAGTGGTCCGCACCACCTTAAACCCCTTAATATTCGTTTTAAATGCGCCGTAATTGTTATCGATCTCTCTCTAAATGCACTTCCTCTGGGTGTGAATTAATAATCAAAATTGAAAAGGCAGCAACAGTGAGCCTGTTGAGGTGAGATAAGCAACAGGCCTCGATCACCTGTCTGCTTTGCACGTGACTGTTATTTATACACGTTCTCCGGGGTTTGCTGCAGAGAGAGCGTGTTGCATCGTTCCGCCCCCGTCTCCATGCCCCCGGGGGGCCCGAAGCTTTTTTTATTTTTACTAGTCGTATACGTACGTAGAATATAAAATAAACCATCACACTTCATTTTAATAATATACAAGCGCGGTTGTAACTTTTCTTTTTTTTTTTCGTGCTGCGTGCTGTGCGATGGAAACCACGTTTTACGTCGTCCTTCTTTATATTACTCCCAGAGTGGAAGTGTTGTCCAGTTGTCCACGTTATATGGGTGAATCGTTCGAACTTCGAAGACTGATCTAACGTTTTAATTTTTACTTTTCTTCTTTACCAATGTGAGTTATCTTCATCTCAGATTATTTCAAATTGCCCAGAAATATTTAAATTTGTTGCAGTAGAATATTGGACTTGGATCCATTTTAGGAAATTCAGCTGCCGTCGATTATAGACTACTCATTACTATAGGAATTGATGCTCAAACTTACTTTCCTATTGCATATATCGAGCTTTACATCTCGGTGGATGGTGCCATGAGTGGTCCATGCAGGATCGAATCCTGGAAAAACCTGTTTTTCGTTCGACCTGCTGTATCATTTAATAGTCGTCCAATCTTATTTCTGTTTCGTCGAACATTCGCATTTGGCATTTGGAGTTTCTACGATTTACAAAAGAGTAAAGACAGATCCATTACTGACTTCTACGAGTATTGACTTGTACCCTGTACTTTGTGTAATAGGTGAACAATCTCAGCTGAACTGAGTAAATTGAGGCAGTCTAATGACGATAACCAGTATACAGCCACTTGGAGGCTACTTATTGCCTTGGATCGGATGGCCTGCTGTACGCGCTGCTCGTCGTAATGGCTTGCCTTGTTCTGCGCGGACCGCGGGGAGTATTGTTTCCTCTACTCAACGAAAGTTGATAGTTTTATAATGCAGCAATAATCGTGACAATGACATCTTTCTAAAACTAGTTTTTACTGTGTTTTCTGTCATCCTGACTTCATGGGAGGTTTACAGCTGAGATGGTCTAGCTTTTCAAGACATCGATGAGAGAGGGAACAGGGAGGGGGAGCTCGATCTGAAAAGGCTGAACACGAGAGGTAGAAAAGTATTGGATAATTATAGCTTTTTATTGAACGTCTATTATTATTTTCTTCTCAAAAGTTTCTTGTTATAGCCATCACAATCATCCCCGATTTGCGTGAAATTAAATGGATGGCTAATGCTGCGTTTGCACGGACACGTAATTCTTAGTTTGGTGTTACGTATAGCGCAGAAATTACAATAAAAATATAGTAGGACTTCTGCTTTATTTTCTCTTTTCTGCGGAGGCTATACTTAGACGTCTTTTGATGGCCTGGCTGGTTTACAAATTATAATCGTATATGTACAAAAGAGCGTGAGTCCCAATTAAATAATAATTCGATCGTTACAAACAGGAAGAGTGTAATCGAGGCCTTAGTGCATGTACTTGGTACATGTGACCTGCAATTAAAAACCCTCGAAAAAGACTGAAAAGAAAAATGGACTGGTGGAAAGAAGTCAGTGGTGTGAAAAACATGAGTCCGTGTCGTGTATGGTAAAGTTCCCCCCACTAAAAGAGAACGGACTTTATCGCTTCAGCAGCTGTCTCCTATTTTGCATCTGAAAATTTACGCGCTGTACAAATTAAAGTACAACATGGGAGAAACCTCTCTTCGCGCAGTTGCTGCTCCCACTACCCGAAAAGAAAATTGGAAAGTTACAAAATATATAATTGACACGTTACAGTGAGAACTAATGACCGACTAAAAAATAAGAATAAGCGTGTTGCGTAATTCGGTTTGACGTATGATCGAGAACCTATATCGTCTCTTAACGGTAGTATCAAGGTAATAATAAGGGGTCGCTACTGTATTTTTACGCACAATGCTATTTTCTGTTTTAAAAAGTCTGGATTCGCTGCACAGATAATCGGCCTCCACGTGGAGTCAGTGAAGCGGAAACCGCACACAGCACGAATACTGTGTAGCGGTACAAACGAAACAATGACGCCCCCGCCGCCTTATTCTTATCGCAGTTCTTCCGGACGTCTGTGCAAAAAAAAAAATTGTAAATTATTATTGTACTTGAGGTGAACTTATACGGGACAATATCGGTCAGGGAAGAGGTGGTTATAACATTAAACGAAGGTCATTCGGTTTAGTTGGAATTTAATAATTAGTATTCAGGAGGGATTGGTAGAATCGTATTTCATAGTTTTTAGCTATCAGTCTGCGCCTCAGTGGGTTCCGAGACCAATAAAAATTCATGCTGCAAACAAGAAAATAATGTTGACTGCGCAGTCTACTACACTCCGAATAAATGAGACTTAGAATTTTTTATAAGCCGCACATTCAGTCTGGATGAGGGAACCAAAGCAGTTACCAAGTGCACCATCTTCATGTAGATCGTACTTACAACAGCAAAAAAACTGTCCTTTTCAAGACACACAAAAAGTTTCGAGTTGAAATAATTTGCTATTTCAATTCCTCCTTCCCGAATACTCCGGTTTCTAAGTTGATTAAAATCACGCGGCGAAATTTTTGTCGTATCAAGGTATTGGATTTATTACACTGTATTTGTAGAATCGCGAACAGCGACTGGTCAAGCTTGGCGGTCACTTCAGAGTAAAGTATGTGAACCACAAATTAAACCGCGCGCGACGATCTGAAGGGCGCTTGCCGTCACATAAAGACCTTTTTCGAGGGAGCGGACAGGGTGTAATTTTCAAATTTCACATTCAGTCTCGTCAAATGACAACATGTATCAACAATGCCGATACCCACCTCGATCGTCGCATTGTGGGCCAGTCCAATGGACCACCGTGCTTCAAAAAGATATACACCGACAGACCGGCGGAAAGCCGGAAATATCCCACAGGCAGAGTAACGAAAGAGTTTGAACTAATCCCATTAAGTTATCACTTATATCAGCAGGATACTGAGTGATCACAGTGATCCACATGATCAGTGACAGGTTGAATCCTTTAAGGCTTGGGGGTTTGGGTGGACACTGGACTGCAGAAGCGATGTTTAGCTTTTATCGTCATCAGTTGCGTAACTTTCAGGAAAAGTTTATCTTGCTGTGCGAACAGCATCGTAAAAGTTTTGATAGCCAACAGAGAATAAACATAATGTATGGTAGCTAATAGCTTATCAGTGTTATCACATCCTGAATTGTCTCTGCGACCACTGACCAACTGTTATGATTATAAAGATACTCTGTAATCGTAGCAAAAGCGATACATACTCAACTCAAATTGGAAATAATTGAAACAATTTTACAGCGAAAGATCTTTGGGTATTGATTCATCCCAGCATAGTAGCTTCGATCCTTAGTAAAGTCAGTATACAAAAGCCGTCCAGCAGTTGTAAACAGAGGGTGGGGGTGGCAAAAAGCCCGATGTCGGGGAACATAAGGTACTCGGACTCTTGTCCACGGGCTTCCGGGTGGCAATAAGAAACTTGGTGACTTATAATTTAGATATTTTTACTTGTAATGGAAACTTTAAAGAAATCATATATTTTTGCGCCAATGTAGAATGTAGAAATTCATATCACAGCTGCGTTGATACGGCGGTAAATTATTTGTTTATAAAAGAAAAAGGAAACTTTTCCATCGTAAATTTGAGGGTGAATCATCTCTTACACGAACCCGCTTCCTGTGCGGTTGGTATTTATAACAAAACTCTCTCGCCTCTGACCAGCCCTTTCCTCCAAAATAAAACAATTTATTTTCGGTTTTACAACTTATCACAGAGAAGAAAACGTGTCTTCATCCTCCCGTACAAAAGGGACTTCGACCGTAAATATAGAGGAGCGCAGTGAAAGTTAATTATGAGGGACAGTTTTGTGTCGTGTGTGTTTGTTCTCCGCTGTCAAGAAAATTCCCCCCTTTATGGTTTTGTCGATGTTCATTGTTCGATAATAACTCCTTTTTTTATAGGTGGTGAAAAGTCGATTTTGTCCAATAGGTGGTTTGTAACGTTTTCATTTACGAAAGTGGCTCGGCAGAGCCTTCTCTGTTCATTTGGTACCAGCTGACCGACAGACTGAGAGATAAAGGCATCATTTGCATAAATGATCACAGAAGTGCATTATTATTATTAATTATCATTTGTTAGGCGCGCCAAGCGCAGCAGAAAAAGGTCATCGACCACAAAACTAGAAAAACCGACCGAGGGTAAGTAATTATTCCGAAATTCTTACCGAGTTAGGGAGTATTTTGTCGTAAGTCTAGTTTGGCCCTTTACACACTCTCTAAAACTCCCAATGTTACTGATCACAAACATGAACTACGGAGTATTACATGTATTCTACAGTCTACACTTACATTAGATCTTAATTTTGTACTGTACAAGGGCTGCAGTGCATAGTGCATAATAGGGCAGCAAAGAGCTGCTGGCTGAATCACTAGAGTAACTATGAATTCATAATATAAAAATACTATAGGAGTAATAAACTTGCTACTACAGCATTTCAGTAGCGAGAGTAGAGAGAGCAGAGATGCGGGTATCGTAAAATATTTTACACTATAGAATAGATAACAAAATTGATGGTTTTACTTGATATTCCTTGCTCTCAAAGGTTTCTGGATGGTTATATTTTTATGAATGGCATTGTATAATCCCCCGAGAAGCACCCGCTCCTTTCGGTATGAAAAAAGGGGAGTGTTGTGAGCTATTTCATATTACGCACATGTGGTATAATGTGAATTCTGACGTTCCAGTTTTGCTGCATTCAATACCCACCATTCTAAAGAGGGGGGACATGATTGGAAACCACATTCCTGCCACTTTTTTTTATAGTCCTTAAATTCCAGGTGGTAAACATTACATCAACGGGATTATTCTAATATTTGGCGAATGTCTGGAACGTCTGGAAGGCGCAGTTTTATATTTTTAGACTTTATGTATTTTTTTGCTTCAGGAAGTATGGTAAACTTATGCCTTGATTGATACTCGTATAATCCTGTTCAGTCAATAACGTATCTACAGTATTAAGGCACGTACACACGAGTGATTTTTTTCATCACACTTTTGTGCCTCGCTTTCACGAAAAAAAAAAAGACGATTAAAAAATATTTCAGCGCACAGGTCTTGCTGGTTGCTGGACTCTTAATTGATCAAAATCAAAAAGTAAGACAAAGGTTTAACCTAAGTACATTACAGAGTAATGTTCTTAGGTTTAACAATGATCATTGATCTACTATATAAGTTTGACTTGCAAAAAGTGTGGACACAGAAGTGTTTCAAAAATGTAATGATTCTGATTAAAAGTCTCTCGTGTGCAGGCGACTTTACTCTTTACAAGACTGGTAGCCAAAATTCGGATTGCCTCCGTCGACCAGAACGCGCGAGAAAATAATCTTGAAGTTTTATTTCCCGTCGTCGCTTTCGGTCGAGCACCGTCAGTAAATATAAATCCTCGACCTTTTTGAGACACAGTTTCTTTTACAGTTTTTGATGCCACGCAGTATAAACATTTAATTTTAATTGTTGTCTATGATTGATTTGTTACGGTAGGCCTCGTCTACACCGAGGTCACACGAACTCATAACGCATGTACTCGACTACTCGTGTAATAATGAACACTTGTTCGGGTTTACTGAGGATGAGGCAGAGAAGATGATGACGAGGAAATGTCTCTTTCTTTTCAACAAATTATGAAACTGCAAAATGTTGCGAATAAGGTTTTCAATTCGTGAAATTCGATATTTACGGTACCAATAATGAAATCAGTAAATAGAAACATTTCGTAGATTGACGGCGTTATGTAAATCGACGGTGATTTTCTGCAAGGTAAAATGATGAGGAAGCTTCGAGAACAGAACAAAAGTGAAACGCCTACGATTTACCTGGTTAATCCCCAGCCATCGCAGACCCCGTTCAATCACGTGAGGGTCGCGTGGTCAGTCACGACCAGAACCTCAAAACTCCGCCCCTATCTCTCGGTTTCTCCATTATAATCACCACTGTGTGAATTAACAGCACAGTAGGGTGGGTAATTTGCATCGAAATAGCGCATTTTGAGAAGTTATTTCCACATTTTGCGATGGTCACCCCAAACTGGCGGCGGGTTCATTGGTGATCGGCTGACCGCATCGTTCGCGAAGGATATTCCGCCCCTGAAAGACCGTAATTCTGGTCAAATTAACGTGAAGTACCCAAGGAAAAAGAAGAGAAAACCAACCAGATGGGTAGGTCCCATAAACAGTGTAATCGGTAAAAAGTGGAGAAGATAGATGACCTAAATCGAGAGAGCTGGAAACTTTACGACCTGCTTCTGTGGACAAATCCCCTGAAAACACAAGTTCATCAAGAAGAAAAAAAACTCTTTCTTTACCTTAGGCTTCTGATAACTAATGCAATTGCGACGATGGCAACTTAGGAACATTTCCATTGCACATCGAAAGCACCTATTTTCAACTGTGGAATATTTTTCGCTTCAAACAGTTGACGATTTGCAGCGAAAATGTTCCTGTTTTTTTTTTTTAACTTATCAACGCAATTCTCTGCAAAATTTACGCATCTATATGGCTAATATTCCGGATTACATGTGCAGCTCGTTACTTATACGTAACCACTGCAGTATCATCCTGTACAGCCCAGGAATGATGCTCGTGATGTGAATGTTCAATTTTCGGAACGGGTTCAGTTCCGGCATAAGATAAACCGAATAATCTGATAACAATAATTTTTTTTAAAAAAAATCATGTACGTCACAGCATAGCAAACGAAAAACAATTTTGTTAAAATGTAAAAACGATTTTAACATTTTGATAGTCCTAGTCGTGGGTTATCGTTTATCAAATTCCGTCTCCAGCAGCAGATACGAACAATGCATTTGCTCGGAGCCAACACAGATACGGAAAGTCTTGGACTAAAAACTCAGTGCCTTCGACGCATTATAATTCTGCTCTCCAGTCTTATCGTCGGAACGACTCTGCTGGTCGAGACGGGGGTCTAATAAACGGTGAAGAATTTTATTCACTCATCTCATTTATTGGTGTTTACCTTTTCTTCTAATCAAACTACACATCAGCAATTAGACCAATGTTCAAATAGCTGCAGATTCTTGTTTTACTTGAAAGCGAACGTAATGAATTGCACCTACCGATATCGGACCGATTTTGTCTGACCGACTTACGACGCGCATGTGCAGTTCTTGGAAACTTCTCCGATATTTCAATTGCGCACTCGGCGTCGAAGTCAGTCAGACAAAAGTGGCCCGATATCGGTAGGTGTATGTTGTACTCACTCGTTTACCCATATTTACCGATGATTGTTAATTTGCCAATCTTCTTCTTCTTCTTTAAGTGCCGTCTCCATTCCGGAGGTTGGCGGCCAACAAACACCATTCGTTTCGATCGTAGCATCTGTGTACGATTTCTCCTGTGCTAAGACCTGTCCAGGGTTTGATATCGTCTATCCAGGCTCTTCTCTTTCGTCCCTGTGTTCTTTTTCCTTGCCAATTGGCAATATAAAATAAACATTAATTTCACGGGGATTAATTTCACGGGGTTGCCACATTGCGACAATTCAACCTCTTCTTTTGATTCTCAATTCCGATAACATAAATGATGCCAATTGAATTCGACCCTTTACAAAAGAAGAATCATGCTAAACGAATTTGAACTGCACGAAAATGGGAAATTAAATGGAGGAGGCGGCGTCGAGAAGATGCGGCAACCGCCGCCGCCAGTCTAGGACAATTATAATTGATTATCACAACGTTGTATAATATTATAACACGAACATCTCGCCCAGGTAATTACGATAAAGTCTTGCACGTGCAGTGAAATATTATTTTTATATCACATGTTATGGAAACATTTCCCACGGGCGATGATAAAAATTGTACAAAACCACCTCGTTATTTTAGAGAGAGAGAGAGCACTTTATTATTACACTCTGTTGTGCAAACCAAAGGCCATGGAAAGAAGAACTGAAAATGCTATTATAGAGTCAAGGAATAATTTGCTTTCGCACTCAAATTTCTATTGCATAAAAAAACCAACCGAGTTTTGTTTTTTTATTGGACCAAATTGGTAATAAGCGCAACTTTTCCCTCTTTGAACATTTCTCAAGTTTGCTATGTGGAAAAACAAATTATTTTCACTGCGAATCTACAATTGAAGTGTACGCGGATGACGTCTTACTCGCTCTCCCGATTGAGTGAAAGCATTGAGTTAACTCAAAGAGAATTAATTTCAGAGTTTCAATATACTCTGTAATTCACTTACAAGTTACGAATTTTGGCATTTTGTGGGTTTGTGGACTCTTTAGCGTGAGCGCGCATCTGTCCTCGCATCTGGTCGGAATGGAGAGAATGAGCTTGTGAAGTTCCTTCCCGACAAATCAGCAATGAGGAGGCTCACGCTAAAGGTGCGGTCCAAGCTTTTGCATGAACAAACCCTTAGGTATTCGGTCTACGATCGCCCGCATTACGTCATCAAACAATAGTGCTTTTTACCATAATAATTTCCTACAGGAACTCGATCTTCCCTTTTTTTTTCATGATAGTGATATGACAGGTGACCCACTGCTGACCTGAATTCGAATTCGATGAATAGCTTGCATTTTGGGGACGATCGATGCTACTGACAATTCAGTGCGGTTTTTCTCTCTACCATTATTTAAAAAGTGAAAACTTGCATCGGATGATGACATTCAATTATTTCAAGGTGTGTGAAATTCATAAGTATTTTTTACATGCGCAGGTGTTGGATTGAGATTTCATGGCTCGACAGAACAACACGACGATGCAGCAGGACGATCAAACCAGGGAAAGCGGCAGCAGCTGCGCCAGTCCTTCTTCGCAGTCCCTCGTTCCTCCTCAGATTACAAGTTCCTTGTCCCAGGTAAGACGAAAAACGATCGTGGAATTTCCTTCTTTGTTACGTGGTTTCCGGTGTTTATTTCGATCGAGAAAAGGGTATTTTGGAGGCAGCAGTAGCCAAGCGAAAACTATTTTCATGAGTAGGTGGGGAAGAGGGGGGGGGGGCTTCAAATAATGACGTAGGAGATAAAACGATAGGTACACTACTGTTTTAACGCAAACGTAAACTTTAGTCGTTTTTGTCAAATGTAACAGTATGATATTCCTTCTATTTTTGCGCAATGATCCTCTTAAAGACGGAATATGACATATTAAGGAGGGTGGCGCCAAATTACTCCCTCCCCATTCCCCTGCCTCGAACGGATAACGCGGGGAATAGGATGATATTTTCGCGCTTGCATTCGCACTGTAATTGTGGAATTGAACTAATACACGTTTTATGTGCAGTACTCCGTATAAAAACCGTTCAATTTCAATTGATTATTGACATAATATTGACTGGCGTGTGTCGTAATATAATATCGTAAGAACTAAATTTCCCGTTAGTTTTTCATGTTTAAAACTGTTTTTTTACTCCATTTCCACCTGCGCGGCGAGAGGAGCATGGACCGTTCAAGCGTTTCGCGCATATTTTAACTGGTAAATTATTTTACTGCAATTCGACAGTTAAAAAAAAACTTATACTAAAGTATTATGATCGACGTCTGGGGACGTTTCGTGAGGGCGCGGCCCATGTTTCGCTTGGTTTGCACTTTGCAGTGAGGGGGGGGGGGGGGGAGGAATCC
>JAQFYH010000136.1:0-16085 GCA_034694405.1 Scolopendrellopsis subnuda
TATTGCACGACCTCAACTTTCCGAATTTTTTTCTCGAACTTCCGCCAGGTGACATATAATTTTTTTTTCGATTTCATGCTATTTGATATCTTATCTTTGCATAAAAAAAGTTTCAGAGTGATCTAATTACTTTTAAATTTTCCCATAGCGTGTCAAAAGTGACGAGGATACTACCTTAAATCAAAATATCCAAAAGAATTTTTTTTCTATTCACAAGACTCAAAGCGAGTGACGTCGGTCTGGTATCCAATGAGCTAGGGAAATCTTTAAATTTGTTCTGGCTGTTATAGGGCACAGTGCCCAGCAAAAGGAGCTGATTAGTGTTGCGTTTGGTAAGAATTTATGGAAAAATTTGATAGTTTATATTATCTGGAAATATAAATTTCATTGTTTCATTTTCAGAGTGGAATAAGTGGAAGGGTCTTACAGTTAGTACCACTATATTCGTAGTAGATGTGGTACTAAGTTAAGAACCTCTGTAGTTAACACAGTAGGTGAACCGAAGTACCGTACGCTTTCTGATTTTCTGCCCTTCAGTCCCCCTTGTCGATAAATGCTGTATGTTAATTCTGTTGCGAATGAATGGGGTCTCTGGCAGCAGCAGCAAGACGAAATAGTTGAAAATTATGTTTTGGATGATTAATGACTTTGTCGTTACAAGGTGCCGACAGCTATGAGTTGAGGGAGGGAGGGAGGGTGCCCCCATAGAGCTTCGTCTTCCAACGCCCCTGATGACAAATTGTTGAGAGTGGGGGTGATGAATTTTCAGACCGTGATTATAAGGAATTTGTCTTGCTTGGCATTCTATGAGAAGAATCATTAAAAATTTGAAAGACGAAAAGAGAAAAAAAAAACAAACAATCGAAGCTTTAGCAGGGGTCCATTTTAAGTAATTAATACTGTAAAGAGGGAGAACAGCATAATAAGTGGAAACTTTTTTTAAATAAAAATACAAGAGAAACAGGATGACGTGACAGCTAAGTGAAAAATGAAAAATTTCGCTGCGTAAAACAAAAACAAAAAAAAATATCCTTATGGCAACAGACAAACTTTGCTGCTGATAAGATTGTTTAATTAGGTTTATAGTTTATATCATAATATTAGAAATGTGTTTTGTAATATATTTATCACTATTACGGTATCTGTTTAAAAATGTTCGGGCGACTTTATACGCGACCTTTGGCCTCCACAAATAAACCTGTTGATGAACTCTAGAATGTGTTATGCAGAAAAGTGAACTTATAATATGCATAAAATTATTATGAAAATTAAGAGGCGCCAATGAAATTCAGATTAAAATGAATGGACTTATGGACTCTATGTGTCATGTTTCTGTATTTAAATTCTAAACAAAAATTCTGCAAATAAAAGTTGTATAAAAAAACAACTAATTTTACTAATTATTTGTGGAAAGTAGAGTAGTAAACAAAAGGGAAATAAAGGATGAAGCTAATTAGATTAGCCTTATCCACGATTTTAGTATCGATATTAGTATCGATATATCGTGTTTGAATGGGAAAATAGTGTATAAGGTATCGTGAAAAGTATCGATTTAAGTATCGCGATACTAAAATAATGGACGAAGTTAATCTAATTAGCCTTATCCAAGTGAATTTAAGTTCAAAAATCCATTTTTTCTCGCGTTCCTATTGGTTGTTTAAAAGCTCGACGGGGTTTCTATTGGTTGAATAAAAGTTCGACCGAGAAAAAAAAGTGACGTAATAAAAGTTCGACCGAGTTTTTTTTTTTTTTCCCCTCCTGGTGAGCGCCATTTTGAAGTCCCTGGTGGACGCCATTTTTTTTTAACCCTACGCGCTAGCGTACAGGGGGGCCACCGTACGCGTAGCGTAACTAAACCTATAGGTTCCTACGTACTAAGGAATTTTTTTTTTTCCGAGTTTCTCACCCCCTAGGTATAGGTAAAAGTTAGGGTCACCGTACGCGTAGCGTATATAAACCTATAGGTGTTTACTCCGTATTGCGGAGTAATCACTTACTACCGTCGTAGTTACCGTCGGTCATGCGTATTTCGTATTTCCGCGAATTTTTGTTTGTTTGTTCACACAATCACTTTCGTCTCACGTAATTTCTGTATCACCTTTTTGAATCACTAATTTTCGTATCACTTTCGTAACGCTAATATTTTTTTCGTATCACTTTCTCACTTTTTCGGTCTCACTTTCGTATCACTTTTTATAAATAATTTGGTTTTATAATATTTATGAATCATAAATTCACTTTTTTTTTTAAGTAAATAATTTGGTTTTACACAATGGAATCACTTTTAGGTTAATTATTTTTCACACACACAATGGAATCACTTTTTAGGCTTATTTTCGTATAATTTTCACAACTTAACGTATAGGTTTATTTTCTTTTCACAGAGGGGTTTATATATATATTTCCCGTATCACTAAGGGGGTTTTAATCTATATTTTCGGAGGTTTATATAATCTATACTATTTTCTAAAAAAATATAGAAAGGACTTTACTTACTCAAATTTCATGCGACTTAGCCTGACGTTATGTTCATCGGTCAATAAATTTTTTCTTCAATAAATTCTTTCTGGTACCTTTTTTTCTTACGTAATAAAAGTTCGACCGAGTTTTAAAAAGAATAAAAGTTCGACCGATTTAAAAATTCTATTGGCGGGGAATAAATGCTCGGTCGAAGACAAAAGTTCGACGGAATAAAAAAGCTCGGTTACGTAATCGACTTTTAAATATATAATCGATTTAAATAAATATTAATATAATTATTGAGAGAAAAAATCTCTCTCAATAATTAAGTTCCTTTACTATCATCGTAATAATGTTTATTTTTTAAACAAAATATCTCCACTTATTATTTTTAGATCCATCAATATGAACCCACCTTAGCGCGTTATAAGGTGCGAATTCTACTTAGAACCGCTGAAAGAAGTTTTTATTTTCATTTTACGTATCTTTTTAATAAAACACTACATTAATAAAAATATTACACGATTGAGAAAGAAACATTAATTTTTTTTCAAATTGAAAGTGGTTTAAATATTATTTATCAAGAACATGATTTATTAAGTTCTCGTAATTAATTTGAAAATATGCTTCAATCTTTTTTCTTCGTGCACGCGCAAGTTGGAACATTAACTCGTGAGGTTAACTAGTTATTTTTCCAGTTTGTAATTAACGTTCCAAAAAACTTACGTTAACTGATAATGAGTTATTTTCGCATTTTCTTTCGCGAGAAGCACTTTCCATACAGTTTAAATTCGAAACAATGGACGTTTTTTTCGGAAATTTTAATCCTTCCTTCGATGAAATTGAGTAAGTATTATATTTATATATATATATTTTTAGGTTTATTTATATATTTTTAGGTTTATATATATATTGTTTTTATTTATATTTATAATCTTTATTTTTAATTTTTAGAGCCGTCGATGGTGATCTACCATACTCTAGCGAAGAAATCTTAGAATATGTAGGCGCACCCTTTAGTAAAGAAATTATTTCTTTACTACGTGAAAACGAAAATGATTTTATTCATTCGTTTTACGAGGGTGCGTTTACATCTTCCGATTCACTCGCTAGCGCCTCTACGACTTCAAGTCCATCTGCCGATGCCACTTCGTGTCCATCTTCGTTTTCTTCACCCGGTATTTCTTTATCGTCTTCGTCTAGCGTTCCATCACCTTCATCTTCGCCTACTGTTCCCTCCGTAAACATCGTTGGATCGAACGGAAGACGCAAACGCGGACGACCGCGAAAGCCGGAGGAAGAAAAAAAGAAGTGGGTTTGTGACAAAGTTTGCGTGGACGATTTTAACCTCCTCTGTCCCTTCTTTTCTTCGAATAAAAGCCATTTCGAAGCACATTTAAAATCGCCACATAAATACGCACAAGTGGTAAATTTAATTACAAAATATGCAGAAAAAGAACTTGTAAAAGTGATGAAACTATGAGACTATTCTACAAATCAAACAGTCCTTTTAAGGACTAAAATTGTGCCAGGAACTACGTATATACGGCTTGATAACCCGTCGAAGCAATGCATACGATTCTAGACTAGAGTCCATTAGTGTGACTTTAATATTTTTATATTCTTTTAACGTTTTGAGTAGGGATGAACGAATAGTAATTTCTTTTTTATTATTATTGTGATACAATATTTTTTAAATCTTTTTTCAATTTTTATATATTTTTAAATCTTTTTTTTTTCAATTTTTATATATTTTTAAATCTTTTTTCAATTTTATATATTATATTTATATTTTTAAATCTTTTTTATATAAGACGGAGAAAAAAAGGTATTAACTCAATGTTTTTTCCCTTCAATTTGTGTAGTCGCACTCGAGTACTGCTGACGTGAGCTGGTAAAACCTAGTAACTCCGTTTGGAGAAGTTTTTTGAGAAAAACGACAACAAACTTGAGAACGTTGCCTATCGGTAAATAATTAATATATCTGATTGTTGCGCTATATTCCTAACGTTATTCTATGCTTATTAACCACATTAGTTTATAAAATAGCAAACCAGATAATATTTGGCAGGAGTTATTAGGTTTTACCTCGTCTTTGGACTGAAATGAGCTGTCAAACCTAGTAGCTCCGAATTTATAGTTTTTTTCTACCCAGTATAAATAATTCAGAGTGACTTAAAACAGTAGTAATAGAAGCAATATTTAGTAATTATTTCACCTTTTTAAATATATATAATACTAATTCCCAAACAATTGCGGGTAAAACCTAGTATGTTTTTGGAGATTTGCAGACAATACCTAACAAGTCAGTGAAAAACCCGACTTGTTAGGTTCTGCCTGCACTTTGTATATCAAAGCCTGGAGTTACTAGGTTCTACCAACGGCGCTTGACGAAATTATTGGTCGAAAATGCATTTTCTTAGGCTAGGAAGGTAGGGTAGAACCTAGTAAGTCCGAAAATATAATTTTCTCAATTTGATTTTTCAGAGTTACTAGGTTTGTCAGCTCACGTCAGTGCTACTCACTAGAGACCTGCTTCCGACTAGACTTTACATCATTAACTATCAGATGGAGTTGTGTGTGTGTTATAGTTCATAACCGAGACTTTGAGAAGTTTAGTACAAAAATATTTTAAAATACAGAATTTGTATTTATATATACTTTTATGAAATTGGGGTTTACTAGACCAGCCTATCTCAAACTGTTACTTGTTGAAAGGACGTTATAAATAAAAAAATCCGCGCAAAATTTCTCATTCGAGTAAAAGACGTTAAAGAAGATGCGTTCTCCTCACAAAAAAAAATTTCGTTGCAGTCACGCAAATTGTGGCTACGAAACGATTCACCCAACAACGTATAAAAGACACATAAATACTTTTCACTCTGAATCTTTTTTAACGAAACAGAATAAGAGAATGCTTAAACAACCCGCGACGGTACAGAATAAACTCTCCACACTTTACAATTCCTACGACTTTCCCCTTAAAAAAAATACGCCTAATTTCGAAATCTCTTCTTTAAATCAATCTAGTTATCAGTTGCAAAATGACATTCCTATCATCAAAAGGTCTAATTCTAACTTTAGAATCGTGGGGGACGTTAGAATTTCCACGCATCATTTTTGTAAGTAAGATAAATTTTACGAATTTCATTTACAAAAAAGTAACAATTTTTAAGAGTGTAACTTGTCAATTTCAGTTACTAGCGAAGAAACGAAACTACGTCATCCATTCAACGCGATCGTGGCCGGGCCGAGTCAGTCTGGAAAAACTACATTCGTGAAACGTCTCATTAAAGAGAGAAACGAAATGATTTCCGATCCGCCGGAACGTATCTTGTGGCACTACGCGGAATATCAGCCGGCTTACGACGACCTAACTCCGATAGTCGAATTCCATCAGGGTCTTCCCACCTCCCTGCCCAATGGTCGTCAGCGCGTTTTATTAGTATTGGACGATCTTTTGCAGGAAGTCGCATCTAGCAAACGCATCTCCGAACTTTTTACCCGGGGGAGTCATCACCGGAACTGCTGTGTGATACTTTTAATGCAAAACTTTTTTCACAATGGGAGAGAAATTCGCACGATAACTCTAAACTCTCATTACGTCATCATGCACGGAAATCCGAGAGATAGATCTCAAATTGGGACTTTGGCGCGTCAATTATATCCCAACGACGCGGAATTTATCGCGGATGCTTATAGAAAAGCCACGGAAAATGGATTCGGTCACCTCTTTCTAGATTTCAAACAGCAAACGCCCGCCTGTCTCAGAGTCAGGGGCAACATTTTCGGAAAAGGAATCAAAGATCCACCTAAAGTCTATATAAGTAAAAAATTTCCCGTCTAAGTTCATTCGTCAAAGATGCATCTGAAGAGAAAGCACATGCCAATCCTCCAGATCCTTGCGCACAAGGACTTGAGTCAACACATTCGGAAAGTTTTACTGGGCGACGAAATAATTTTTTCCTGTATCTGCGAGTGCGCACTGAACGTATTGAACGGAATAGTACCTCTTACGACGTATCAAAAGTCAAAATTGAAAAAATATAAAAAAGAATTGAAATTATTAGTCGATAAACGGGCTTCGCTTCGCAAAAAGAAACGAGTTTTGGTGCAAGAAGGCGCCGGGATCTTACCCTGGTTAATCGGTCCCGCATTAAGTATAATCTCCTCTCTAATTCGTGGAAATGAGTAATGAGTTTTGTTTAGTTCCCACGGATCAATTGGAAGCGGTCTCTACGGCATCGATAAATTTTGCCGATAGAAACTCGCTAAAAGATAAAATAAATTCCTCCGGCGCGGAACTAACGAATATCATCGATAGGGAGGATTTGAGCGATAGGGACAAGGCTATCCTATATCAGCAAGCCCTGCAACAATTTCTAAATTATAAAAAACAGTTACGCCATTCAACTTCCGCGATCGAAACCCCCGCGAAAGAAGTTCTCTCGATCGACTACAGTATTCCGGAAGAGGAGACTGCGGGCATCCGGAATGACCCACCAGAGGTACCTATTCGAGAGGAATTACCTTCAACTTCGTCCACTGCTGCTGCGGCTGCTGATGCTGCGAACGTTACGTTAACCAACGAGGAGATAATCGAATCTCTACCGAGAACTTACCGCGGAAAAGCTAGGAAAATTTTAACTCACCTTCCCGATTTACGTTGGAACGGAAAAGGCGAACTAATAGTCGAGGATCAACCGATTAAAAACTCTAATATTCGCGTATTACTCACGGGGTATCTATCTTCTTCTTCGCGCCCGAGTAAAAAGACTACGCAGAAAATTGAAGGTTGGCAGCACTTTTCGCGTATTTTGAAGCCCTACGAAACAAAACAGAAATGGATGAAGTTTTGAAAAGTGTTTATTACGAACCAAAAAACGCGGGTTCCTACGGAGGAATAGAAAAATTGCGAAGGGCGACTAATTTTTCGCGTAAGCAGGTTAAAAATTGGTTAATGTCTCAGCCCACGTATACGTTACATAAACCCGCGCGGCGAAATTTTCCCAGAAATCGCATTATTGCCTATGATAAGGACGAAATATGGGGTGCGGATCTCGTTTTCATGATGGCCTATGCTAATGTAAATGACGGATATAAATATATTTTAACGGTTATAGACGTGTTAAGCAAATACGCTTGGGCCGTAGCATTAAAAGATAAGCGCCCTGAAAACGTTATAATCGCCTTTGAGAAAATATTCGAAACGGGAAGAAAATGTCAGAGATTACATACGGATAAGGGAGGAGAATTTTTAGGCGCAAAAATACAAAATTTCTTCAAACAACGCGGAATCATTCACTATACAACGCAGAACGATGATTTAAAAAGCGTCGTGGTGGAACGCTTCAACCGCACGCTAAAGAACTCTATGTATCGCTATTTCACCTACAATGGAACGCGAAGATACGTCGATGTGTTGTCAAAATTAATAGAATCGTACAACGCCAATATTCACCGAAGTATAAAAATGAGACCGATGGACGTACGGAGCAAAGAACAGGTGTCTAGAGCGTATAAAAATTTATATCCGGACGTTCCCCCAAACCCTAAAGCACCCTCTAATCTTAAAGTGGGAGATCAAGTGCGGATTGTGTATAAGGGCGACGTCTACAGTAGAGGGTACTTACCTCAGTGGACGGAAGAAATATTTACGATTAAAGAAATTAAGAAACGACAACCTTTTGATCTATTTGCGCTAAAAGATTATCAGGGAGAAGAAATCGGGGGAACATTTTACGCGCCCGAACTACAAAAAGTCGACAATTCCGCGGCTATATATAGAGTCGACAAGGTCATAAAAACTAGAAAGCTGAAAGGACGCGCGAGAGAGTATCTCGTGAGTTGGCTCGGATACCCCGCCTCTGCAAATTCTTGGGTAACGGAACTCGTTTTAAATGGAGAATAAAAATCGGGCTATATTTTTCGCCCAAGTGATCATCATCTACATAGTCTGTTTAGCCAGCATCGTTAATATTACATTGGGACATTCAAACAGTCTACTCTGGACATCGCTACTAAGCTCGTGTTTGGGTTATTTATTACCCAGTCCGTCCTTGGGTAAGCCTGCCTTCGAAATTAATCGAGATGTCGAACGTAAACCCGGCGATGGAGAAGCCGAATCCGAATAAGAAATTCAAGATCGACGAAAATAAATTCCCTCTTTCGTTACCGGACGAAATGTTCCTGACGATACACGGCAATGGAACGTCATTTACGCACTATTTCAAAGACGCCTACACCACCAATGGAGACTCTTACTCTTGCGCTTTGATTTATTTCTACAGCGACGTTTATGACAAAATCGAAAAGAATCCCGAATACGTCCTTTCTATCAAATACAAGGGATCTTTGCTCTGGCGCGAAGTTATGCCAGACTCTCCCGACTTGAAAGATTTTGCGAATAAAGTAAATAAAAGTGCGCAACGGCTCGGAGAAGAATTACGTTTTTATTCCGACGAAATAATTCTTCCCAAAGTAACGTATGATTCAACGGAAGATTTTTTCGCAGTGTACAACTTCAACAGCGACAAAGATTCGCTCTACATATCCGTAGAAGGAGAAGCGGGAAAAAAGATTGGTATCGGGATGGAGGGAAAACAACCCTACGAATTGGTGGAAGTAAAACCCAATCCGCAGACACTAACGAAAATAACGTCCGTGAAAAATATTTTCGTACATTGCAGCGTCATCGAGGCGGGATTTTTAAATCATAGGTCCGCCCGCATACTGTCGGTGGAAAATAAAGATCGGACGAAAGGCTATCCGCATTATATTCCTCTCGGTCGACGGACTTTCAAAAGTATAAATGTCACGTTAAACGACGAGTATGCGCAGTTGAAGACAAAAGGCGAAACGAGAACCATATTAATGCTTCACATTAAAAAAAGAACATGAATAATTTCTACATTACGTTACCTTCAAATTCGAGCATGGACTTGTATCCGGGGAATAACTCTTCGAATTACATCGTGCATTTTCCAAATACTATTCCATTGGATAATACTTTCGAAATCGGTCTCGTCGAAATACATTTTTCCAAAGATATTGGAACAGATGTTAAAACGAACGAAAAAGACGTAATGAGTTATAAGGGACACGAATTTATTATGGGAAATCGAAAGTTTAAGTCGCCCGAAATTTTAAGGGAGCATTTAAACACGATTCTAGATCACGTCTCTGCGTATTATTACCTTTCGCTGCTTTCAACTCCCACGATCGAAACGAAGAATGGGGAAGCGATTTACGAGAACGAAGTGAAACTAACCAAGTCTCTACGTACAAAACTACTTAAACAAAAACCCATTCATTTATACGTTTACTGTAGCGCCATAAAACCCACCTACGTGGGCGAAAGTCAAGTGTCTTTATTGAGAATTGTCAATGTTGCCGAAGGTAAATCGCAACACGTTTACGAAAATCCGCAGTATCACCCCATCAATTCGAATCAGATTAATAATATCGAAATAGATATAAGAAGCGACGTGGGAGAAAATATTTCATTCAAGTCTGGTCGTACGGTCTGCGTGCTTCACGCCAGAAAGAGGACTCTGGATTATTAAAAACATGGATTATAAGACGTGTCCCTACTTGCATCATTTTCAACAACAAACTGGAAGCGGATTACCTTATTACGCCGGATACCCTCAACATGGAGCCGGAATCGGTGGAATATTGAGTTCACTCGTTCGTACTGCCGTACCATTATTTAAACGTAACTCGAACTTTATCGGAAAACAAGTTTTAAACGCCGCCTGTGACGTGGGAAACGATCTCATAGATGGGCACTCTATGAAATCATCTATAAATAAACGCGTGTTTGGCGATCAACGAGGCTCGGGTTATAAAAGACCTAAGAAGAGAAAATGCAACGCCAGTCGCAAAAAGAAACCAAAGAGAATACAACGTCGAGTAGTAAAAAACCGAAAGAAGAAACGCACGAACCAAAAACCAAAGGAAACTATATATTCGGCGTTAAAGTAAAGAAAAAAAATAATGTCACTCATTCACGTACAAACTTCGGAATGTATAAAGGGAGAGTTGGAATTGTTTAACGTACCCGACACGCAGATATCCATTACAGATTCGCGCGAAGTGGAATATAGACCAGTAGCAGCTTTAATAGAAGGCGGACCGATCGACTTTCAAATTTCGTCCGTAGGAGAAGAATACGTGGATTTGAGCGAAACATTATTATACGTAACTGTCAAAATTACGAAATCGAATGGGGCTATCTTGACCGACGTCGAGAGCGCACTAATAGCCCCCTCGAAATACTTGTTACACGCATTATTCTCCCAGTGCGACATTACTCTTAATAATAAATTGATTTCGGGAGGAATCAATAGTTATGGATACCTATCCTACATCGAATCGTTGCTGTCTTATACTTCCGAGGCTAAAACGTCTCAATTGGCTGCGGCTTTGTGGGTTCAAGACGAAGACGAAGATGAAAATTTTAAAAAGCGCTCGCTTCTCGCTAAGGGTGGACGTAACATTGAAATGATTGGAAGACTTCATTCCGACATTTGTAAACAAAACAGATTGATACTAAACAATGTGGATATAAAGATACATCTCGTGAGAAACAGAGACAGTTTCTGCATCGATGCGAAAGACGCGTGTAACTTCGAAACCAAGATCGTCATTACGGAATGTTCCTTGAGGATCAAACGCGTCAAACCTTCCCACGAGGTGTTCATTTCGCATCAGAAAGCATTGGCGAGAGATAACGCAAAGTATCCATTTAGACGTACTTTAACCAAAGTCGTATCGATAAACGTCGGTGTGTTGTCGTTTCATTGTGATAATCTTTTCATTTCTTCAATCCCCATACGTGTCATTATCGGTCTAGTGCATCACGAAGGATATAACGGATCCTATAAGAAGCCCGCTTTCAAATTTGAAAATTATGATTTAAATCACCTAAGTCTATTTGTCAACGGTCAACAATTCCCTTCCAAACCATTAACTCCGGACTTTGCGAAAGATCAATATGTGGAGGCGTATTACTCGCTAATGCAGGGGGTGGGGGTGACTTCGACGTCGGGAGGACACGGAATATCGATGATTGATTTTAAAAATAATCATTGTTTATACGCTTTCGACCTTACGCAGGATACTAGCGCTAATGACCCCTCTCACGTAAACGTGATCAGAAGCGGCGTCGTGAGACTCGAAGTACGTTTCGCAAAACCTTTACCCAACGCGGTGAATTTAATTTGTTTGGCCGAATTTCAAGGATTGATGGAAATTACACAAATGCGCGAAGTACTATTAGAATCGATATGAATACACTACAGTTATACGAAATCTTGAAACGGAGTGAACCCTATACGAGAAACAATTTTCTCGGCGTGTTCTCTTCGAATAATATCCCCGAGCCAACGAAAAATAGACAATTTATGATCGTAAATACGGATCCAGATTATAAAAGCGGAAGTCATTGGATCGCCATTCGTCTGAATAAAGAAGGTAGAAGTTATAGCGGGGAAGTGTTTGATAGCACGGGGAAAAAATTAAAAGTAGCGTATATAATTAACTACCTGAAACGTTACTGCTCTGAAAATGTCGCGTTTAATAATGTTCCCATTCAAAGTGTATTCAGTACCATGTGCGGAGAATTTTGTATTTTTTACGTCGTAAAAAGATGCAAAGGACATTCTATGCGTAAAATTGTAAATTATTTAAAATCTCTCGAAAACCCCGATATGTATGTATATAACTACGTTAAAAATAAGTATTTAATGTAAATTGCTTTCGTAATATTACGTATGTATCTAAAAATGTAAATTGAAATATTACGTGTGTATCTAAAAATGTAAGTTGTTTCGTAATATTACGTATGTATCTAAAATGTAAGTTGTTTTCGTAATATTACGAGTGTATCTAAAAATGTAAAAAAAAAAAAACTAATAAAAAAGTTCGAACTTAAAAATGTGTTCTGTTTTTGATTGTGAGTGTAAAATATAATTAAATATGACTCTCAAAGTTTTTTAGGCTCCCGAGGCCGTTGGACTTAAACTATTTCTAAAAATAAATAAATTACGCGAGAAAAACTTTGTCGAGTATCAACGAATCTAAAAAAAATTTGAGAATATAAACGCGTAAAGTCGCATTCGAGTGCTACCGTCATGCGGTATCCTTAAGACGGGTGGAGGGTATATGTGTAGTCGCATTCGAGTACTGCCACAAGGTTGTAGCAGAAGAGTACTGTCATAAGGTTGTAGCAGAAGAGTACTGCCATAAGGTTGTAGCAGAACTCTTCTGCTACACACCCTATATCTCTTAATAATAGACGCGTGAAACGTTAATGGAATTCATTTTTAAACATTTAATAATTGGATTTTATAATATTTTTGAATCATAAATTCATTTTTAAAAGTAAAATAATTGAATTTACAATATTTATGAATCATAAAATTCATTTTTACAGCATTTTCCAGAGTAAATAATCGGAATTTATAATATTTTGAATCATAAAATTCATTTTTTCCAACATTTTTTGAATCATTAAATTCATTTTTCCAACATTTTTTAAAGTAAATAATTGAATTACAATATTTATGAATCATAAAATTCATTTTTACAGCATTTTCCAGAGTAAATAATCGGATTTTACAATATTTTGAAACATAAAATTCATTTTTTCCAACATTTTTGAATCATAAAATTCATTTATCCAATATTTTTTAAAGTAAATAATTGAATTACAATATTTATGAATCATAAAATTCATTTTTTCCAGCATTTTAAAAGTAAATAAATGGTTTTTGTAATATTTTGAATCATAAAATTCATTTTTTCCAGCATTTTAAAAAGTAAATAATCGGATTTTGTAATATTTTGAATCATAAAATTCATTTTTTTCCAGCATTTAAAAATTAAATAATTAGATTTTAGAATATTGTTGAATCATAAAAATTCATTTTTCAAAGTAAAAATATTTTAAAAGTTTTATTTTTCGAGTTCATTTTCGTATCACGAGTTCATTTGACATCACTTTTTCTCCCGCGGTGGCAAGACAAATTCCATCTTGCCACCCTTAATTCGTACAATTTTTTCTTTGGGAGGGAAAGCGAATTCCATCTTTCCATCCTTTTCATATACACGGATGGAGAGATAATCCGCCATCTCCTGCTCGGTTAACGAGCAGTTGTAACGCTCGTTTGGATGGATCTGAATAAAGATTTAAATTTTTAAATTCAAAAAAGGACGAATATTATTATTATAAAGAAAGAAAAAAATATACTTACCCACTCTTTCTTTCCCTCCTTCTTTTCAACATTAGATTTTTGCGAAGACATTTTTTCGGTAAGACAACAATAAGACTTTAAAAACAATTACTTAAATTTCGTTCACACTTTTTACAATACGACGAGTTTTTATTCGCAATTGGTCGAGTTTAAATTATATCATCGACCGAGCTTTTATTCCACCAATAGGAACCCGTCGAGGTTTTATTCGATTAGGGACTGAAAAAAATTAATTAATAGTTGCACAGCGTGTCCCATCGAAGGTTATAACTGTGAGGGGGATACGGATTAATTAATTTTTTCCAGTGAGAACTCAAAAAACTTAAACGCACAGTTCGATCCAGCTTTGTACGGCGGTCATCAGTTTTTCGTATTCTTCGAAAGCTAGTACCATGCAACTTCCGTGTTGCTGTCCTTTAGTCACTCTGGTAAAGCACACGGTCTTGCAGTCGATGGTGAAAAAATTGAAACTCCCTTCGTCCGCGATGATCAAGGTCGATCCGAGAGAAACTTTTATCACTCACGTTCCAACTTTCTCCTAAATTGTACCTTTTGAGCAACAATTCCCGTACGTGATGAGGACGTAAAGTCAATCCTCGACGCGTGTAGTAGAACGAATTATTCGCGGTCGGTACGATCATCCTCAAATTAAACAAGTATTCGCGCTTGTCGTTACTAGAATTTACGTAACTACTTAAAGTCAGCCTCATATTAGGCGATATAAAACATCCGTCATTAAAAATAATAAAACAAGTTTTGAAATGATCAAGATTACAAAATTTATTTAAAAACAACAATAATATCCACTGTGACTTCCCATCCATCACATCGTCACGGAAAGCGAGAAATACCGCGACTGGCCTGAGATTTTTAAAACTGACAGATTTATTATTATTCTTAAGTATATTAGTACCGTATTTATTAATAATTAATAATGAGGTATTTTATTAAGCAGCCATAAGATTTATTATTCTTATAATACGGTGCTAACCACCCAAAATATTATTATTTATTAATTAATAATGAGGTATTTTATTAAGCAGAAAAATAGAGTTATTTAAAAAACAGCAGCTTTATTTCATTCATTCTTGAATCTTGATTTAATTTAATTAAATACCAAGTTGTCGCAGTCGAGTCTCGAGACTCCACGTTGGCTCGGTGTCGCATTCCCACACCAACTCAAAAGTAATATATTTTTTTTTATTATTTATTTTAACCGTATCATAAAAATATATTTGAACCCCAAACTGTGTGCCGTAGATATAGTCAAGCCTAATACATGAAACTATAGCCTTTAAAAACACTTCCACGAAGCGTAAGGCTTTCTCATTAATCATTATACGTGGGTGCTGGCACCGCTTCTATTGATCATCAGTTTGTCGGACTCGAATCTCGACTCCACTCTCGGTGTCGGTTTCCCACACCAACACCAAAGTATTATTCTTGTTTTCCACGAAATTCTAAATTTTCATTCTAAATTTGCCCAGGGCACCATGTCCGCTACTGGTACTAGGTTTTCTGTCGTTCCACTTCTGGGCTAGACGCGCAGATTTGTTTGTTTGTTTCAACTGTAACCCACATTATTAATCCTTCTTTCTAAGGGTAGTGGGGGCAGGGACGCGCAGATAAATTTTAATAAAAAAAAATAAATGTGATTTATATTCCATGATTACGTAACAAGCAGACAACCAGCTACTCGCTAGACACACTCCTACCTGGCCACCTCCTACGTGGCCAAGAACAACAAAAATATAACTTTCGAGCTTCAAGGAAATCATTTATTATCTTTCTGTTTCACCTTATAATCCTTTTAATCAATAACTATAACTAAATTAATTCACGGAAGTTATTTTTATTCCAAAAATCACACACTTTTAAAGTCGTTATATTATAAAGGCATAAATTGTTTTTTTAATAAAAAATAGATTTTTTTTCTCACTCCCAAATATTAGTCTATGGTGGGGAGGGGGGGGGAGGTAGAATTATTGAGGTGTAATTCTCCCCTACCCTCTCGAAACAGATACATACTTAAATTATCCAATTTATCCCTTGTACTGGGGTGTTAAAATAAACCCTTCTAATGTGAAAATGTTTTTTAATTATTCGTAAATAATTTCCTTATTCGTAGTATTTTGTTTAAGGTGAACCCATAGTCCTTACGGCGCTAATGATGAAGAATAGGCAAAAAAGGTTTTTTCCCTGACATAACCCTGAGTTTATTTTACCACCTAGAAACTTGGGGTAAAAACTGTTTAATAAAGGAAAGATTATTGTAGGTCACCATGTTTTAATTTTTTTAAAATACCTCTTTTTAAATATAACTATATTTGAAGTAAAAATCATGTTTTTTATACAGTTTTTACTTCA